>JAODAL010016060.1:0-81877 GCA_025379985.1 Phyllomedusa bahiana
TTCTTTAGGACCTCTTCATAAAATCCTTAAAAAAATAAGGGGAAAAAATCAGCAGTACGCGTTACTACTTTTTTGTCCTTATGACAGAAACCTAACAGACCCCACTATAGTCAATGGGGTCTGCTGGGTGCATTTCATGTTTATCATAAATGGATATGCCATCACTTTACAACATGGAAATAACTGTTTTAAGGGGAAATTCCACCTTTTTAATATGCTCTAAGAAACCAGAGTAACAGTAATTTTGGTGCAGTCAAATCTAACTGAGTGAGCGGAGTTAGTCTGTACAATAATATCCATATAAATTTTTAACAGGCCAACACAGATAACAAAATTTTCTCCACTAAGTTATTCCACTTATCCATTTTACTGTTATGGATGCTAATTGCAGCTTCTCCTCACCTGTATAGGTATAAAAATTAAACAGAACATCTTCGCCCATTGACTTTAATGGGGTTCGAAATTCCGAAATTCGAGTTCGACTAGAACTTCTAGGCGAACTTCTAAAAATTCGAGGTTCTACACGAACTCAAACTTTTAAATGTTCGCTCATCACTATAGTGCACCCCTCACACTTTTGTAAATATTGCATTATATCTCTTTATGGGACAACACTGAAGATATGATAAAATATAAAAGTGGTCAGTGCAGTGAAAATTTGGTGTGCCCTTAACATAACTCAACACACAGCCATCAATGTCTAAACCGCTTGCAACAAAAGTGAATACACCCCTAATGAATATGGACATATTGTGCCCAAAATATCAAGATATTGTGTGGCCACCATAATTTTCCAGCACTGCGTAAACTCTCTTGGGCAGGGAGTTCACTAGATCTTCACGGGTTGCCACTGGAATCCTTTTCCATTCTTCCACGACAACATCACAGAGTTAGTGGATATTAGAGACCTTGCGCTCCTCAACCTTCCATTTAAGGATGCCCCACAGATGCTCAATAGGATTTAGGTCGCGAGATATGTTTGGTCAGTCCAGCACCTTTTCTTTAGTAAGGCACTGGTCATCTTGGAGGTGTGTTTCGGGTCATTATCATGTTGGAATACTGCCCTGCAGTCCAGTTGCCGAAGGGAGGAGATCGTGCTTTCCTTCAGTATGTCACAGAACATGCTGGCATTCATGGTTTCCTCAATAAACTGTAGCTCCCCACAGCCAGCAGCAATCATGCATATCCAAATTATGACACTTTTACTTGCTGAAGTAAAACATCTTTAAAAGAGACTTCCTTCTGGGACAACAGCCATGCAGACCAATTTAATGCAGTGTGCGGCATATGGTTCGACAGTCTGACTCCCCACCAATTTTAACCTCTGAAGCAATGCTGGCAGCACTCATACAATTATTTTTTTTAAAAGACAATCTCTGGATATGATGTTGAGCATGTGCAATTTACTTTTTTGGTCAACCATGGTAAGGCCTGTTCGGAGTGGAACCTGTCTTGTTAAACCATTGTATGGTATTAGCTACCATGCTGCAGCTCAGTTTAAGGGTGTTGGCTATCTTCTTATAACCTAGGCTGTGTTGCTGTAGAGCAAGAATTCTTTTTTACAATCATCAAACAGTTCTTTACCATGAGGTGCCATGTTGAACTTCCAGTTACCAGTATGAGAGCGTGTGACAGCAATAACACCAAATTTAACACAGCTGCTCCCCAGTCACAGCTGAGACATTGTTACACTAATGAGTCACATGACACCATGGAGGGAAAATGGTAAATTAGGTACAATATGTTCATTTGCACTTAGGGATGTACTCACTTTTTTTACAAGCAGTTTAGATATTGATTGCTGTGTGTTGAGTTATTTTTAGGACACACAAAATTCATATTGTTATACAAGCTGTACACTGACTAATTTACATTTTATCAATGTGTCATATCTTCAGTGTTGTCCCATGAAAAGATATAATACAATATGTACAAAAATGTGAAGGGTTTACTCACTTTTTTTAGATACTGTTCATCCATCCAATTCATTCTAATGTTCTATAGTGTCTATTCAGAGAAAGGCAAAAAACCCCAGGAGGTAGAAACCAATTGTCCATATTTTAGGGCAAGAATTCCTTCCTGACTCTAATCTGGCAATCAGAATAAATCCCTGGACCAACGACCCTTCTCCAGAATCCTAATCACTATAACTTGTTATATTATTACACTCTAGAAATGTATCCAGACCCTTTTTGAACTCAGTTAGTGAATTCACCATGACAATTTCCTCTTGCATAGAGTTCCACAGTCTCATTGTTCTAACAGTAAAGAATTCCTTTCTGGGTCTAGGTAGAAACCTTCTTTCCTTTAGGCATAGAGGATGCCCATTGTTCTAGATACAATCCTGGGTATAAATAGATCATGGACTAGATCTCTATATTGACCTATGATATTTTTATACATATTTATTAGGTAACCCCAAAGCCATCTTTTCTCTAAATGAAATAACCCTAATTTTAAGAATCTTTTTGGATATTGTTGTCCACCCATTCCTTTTATTATTTTCATTTCCCATCTTTGAACCCGTTACAGTTCCACAATGTCTTTCTTGTGCACTGGTGGCCAAAACTGTACACACTGGTGGTCTGACAAGTGGTTTATAACATTGCATCTATTCCCCATTTTAATACACCTCATGATCTTATTTGCCTTGGCAGATGCTGTCTGGCTACTACAATTAAAAGGGTTGTCTCACCACAAGGATTGCTTTTTTATCTTAAAGATCTTTCAAAAACAAGTCACTTTGCAATATGTGTCCATTAACGGTGTCCTACCTCTTCCTAGATATCCCCTCTTGTATGGGCTGCATCAGCTCCTGTGGTCGCTATAGCTACAGACCTATTTGATCTCTCCTGATAGGCTGCCAGTGCTAGTCGCTATAGCTACAGACCTGGCTTCTACTGCAGCCTAGTAGAAGCCAGTAAACACGTCCCTGAATTCAAAGTGAAACCAAGAAAACAGGACTGTGGTAACATGAATCAATGTAGTGAGACAACCCCTTTAAATTTAAGATTCGCAAGTCCTTTTCTATGTCAGTTTTACCCAGAGATTTTTCCGTTTAAACAAGTAATCATGAAATGGATTTTTCCTTTTCATGTGCATAACCTTGCATGTATTTATGTTAAACCTCATCTGCCACTTCTCTGCCCAGGCCTCCAACTTATCTAGATCCCTTTGTAATAGAACATTATCCGATATTGTGTTAATTACTTTACACAGCTTAATGTTTTCTGCAAGGATTTATATTCTAATGTGGAATCTCTCTGTAAGGTCAATAATAATTATATTAAAGAGAATAGGGCCCAATACTGACCTCCTGTAGTACTCCAATAGTAACAGGGATCCATTACGAGTATGTGCCATTGATCACCACCCTTTGTTTTTTTAACACTAAGCCAGGTATTTACTAACTTGCAAACATTTTCACCCAGTCCAAACATTCTCATTTTACTTACCAATCTATTTTGTGGAACATAATCAAATGCTTTAGAAAAATCCAAACATATGGCATCCAATGTCTAACCATGATCTAGTCTAGAACGAACCTACTCATAGAAGTTGCGGAGATGAGTTTGACAGGAGCAATCCGTCATGAACCCTTGCTGAAATTAAGTTATACATTAATTTTCAATGAGATACTCCAGTATGGCATCTCTGGCAGGAAACCTTCAAACATTTTACCTACAACGAGGTTAAACTTACCAGCCCATAGTTATCAGGATCACTTTTTAGCCCTTTTTTGAACATTGGCACCACATTTGGTATGCGCCAATCCGTTACTATACAGTCCATAAATATAAAAAAATAAGGGCCTGTCTATTACATGACTTAATTTCCTTAGGAGACGGGGTGTATACTATCAGGACCTGGTGATTTGTCTATTTTAGTCTGCTTAAAGCAGAACTACACTTTTTCCTGGGTTAGAGAGGAGACATTTAAGTTAGAGTTTACCTCATTTCTCTGCACAGTAACAGTAATGTAATTTTCCTTTGTAAACATGGTGGAGACATTTTTTTAATAGATTTGCTTTCTAATCATCACCCCCTCAAATACCTCCCTCATTACTCGAACCTCCCTCATTATTTATTAGGTGTACTCTTCTCAGAAGTACTGAGAGGGGGATCCCCATTCTCCAAATTGATGACAGTCCCACTGGAATACTTATATTATACACCTCAGGTCTGCCCTAAATCTCTCAAATGCTAATATCCCTTTAAAATTATTGAATCCTTTGGAAGTGGTTCTGTATAACAATATGGCCCTTGGATCAAAAAAGGTTGTGCATTCCAGCATTAAAGAACAGACTTAACACAACATCCCTATGTATAAATGGTGTAGGCGGTAGCTCAAATGGTAGTCCCAGATAAAGCAGACTGGTAAGCCAAGGCTCAGGAATAACACACATGGTTTATTTTTAACCAAACATCCACAGGTGGTAAATCTTGCCCAAGGGTATCAACACAAAACAGCAGTTTACTTCAGCTTGAAAACAGTTGCAAATAAGTCCTCCGCCAGGGCTTGGCGGTCTCACCCGTTGGATGCTTTGGTAGTGGATCCAATCCTCCTTGAAAATGGCAGAGCACATGAACAGCTCTTTCCTCTAAGAATGACCACACCCTCGTTTTGGGAAAACCCCAACCCTGCTCTCACTATCCGGCTCTTACAGGCCGGGAAAAAGCCTGGACTTGGAGGGGGTGGGGGGAAAAAAAAAAAAAAAAAGGCCTCCTCCCCCCCTTCTCTTCGACCTTTCCCAGAAAAAGCCGGCCCCGGATCACCCGGCTTTGGAGTGTTTTATACTAAAAAATGGGTGTGAAAACCTAGTGTTATGACACAAAAGACTTTTGGCTTTTACTTCCCGATCCCGGGGACATCGGCGACACATACCGTCCATCCACGATGGCACCTTTCCCCTTTACATATCCCCCCCCCTGCCAAACGCCAGGGGGCGGGCCCTTTCCGCCGCTCAGTGCCCCCTAAAAAGGGGACCCGCATTGCCCTGTAGCTTCCCGGCCTATGTTCGACTGTAAACTGGAAGTTTGCGGGCTAGAAACCAATGGGTCACTCGGGCTTATTCCCCTTCCCTCTCATCATCCCTTCAGGGGGGCTGATCCAAAAATGAGTTGAACCGTCTCCCTAACAGTAATTTCAGGGGTCCAGCCCCCAAACTTTATTTGAAGCCTTCTTTCTCTAAATAGAAAAATTTTCGTTCCGCGGGGCAGCTTGCGACTCAGGTATATGACAGGGTGTTTTTCCCCCTTTATTCCCTGGGAATCACGGCCCCCAGACCCCCCCTCTGTTTTGCGTGGGTTTGCCACAAACCCCTTAGTAAAATTGGAGCCCCCAAAATGGTGTCCCAAAAGGGCCTTTTTGAGCTCTTAAAAAGCTTCCCCGTTCGGGGGAAAACTTACTTGGTCCCTTTGGTCCCCTTTAGTAAGGTCGTTAAGGGTACCCCCTCTGCAAATTTGGGGGGATAAACCTAAAGCATACCCCACTATCCCAGAACGCTTTGCCCTGTTTCTTTGAAAGGGGTGGGGCCATATGAATCCCTCTTTTTTTTAATGGGGCTTTATTTTGCCTTCCTTCGATATACCCCAGGTCCCGGGGCCCTCTTCCCCCAAAGGGCATTATTTGGGTTTATTGTAAAAGCCGGCCTATTTAGGCCCCCAAAAAAACTTATTTTAGGGAGGTGGCTTTCCCAGTCTGCTGTACAGTAGATGACTATTTTTCCATAAGTAAGGGCAGCAGCTTTTTGGGGACATAAGCCCTGGCCCTGGCCCTTTGGAATTTTTGCTGGGGCCCCCCGCACCCCAAAGGCATTCGGACTTACGAAACCCCCCCCCCCCTGGGTGGGGGGAAAGCTGTCGTTAGCCTCTTTTAAAAAAGGGATTCCCAATACCCTTGGAAAGATCAAAGGTAGTGATGAGCGGGGCCCTAGTCTTTCAATGAGCTCGTTACCCCGGCATGGATAAGCATTCCCTTTTGAGACCTGTTCAGTTGCGATAGTGTTCAGAACGCCACTCGCGTTGGGTTTTGGGCACTGGACTATGGGGCTGGACCCCCGTTTTGGGGATTTTCATACCCTAGTTCATATCCTATGGACCCCCTGTGCAATTACCCCCCGGCGGGCCTCGGGAATCCTAAAGGGTTTTTTATATAAACCTCATTGTGGCTCTGTAAGGATTTATTTTTAAAAATTTTGGTGACCCCGGGGGGTCCGTAAACAGGTCTCTATTCGTTGGGGGTTTCCCTTGCTTTGTTGTCTTTGGGAGGGGGACAATGTTTCTGCTGTTTCACCAATTTTACCCCCTGTTTTTCGGGGGACACTAGACAAGGGGCCCCCCCAGGAATTTCTCCTTCGGGCTTAATCAAATTAATTGATAGATTGGAAGGGTTTCCCTTTTTCCGGCTGGTGGCCTTGTAGTTCCTCTCTCCTCTTTCAAGTTTTAGGCCCCCCTGCCATTTGGTAGGACTTGCTTCAACTTTGGTATTTGCCAAAAGTCCCCTGCCCCCCGGACTAAATTGTCAAAATCGAGCTTTCCTTTATACACCCGGGCCGGGGCTTCCTGAGCTCGAAGAAGGTGTTCTTTAAAAATGGGTTCCCTGGAGGGCTTCTTTGCATCTTTGGATGTGCTCGATCACATCTTTAAGGGGTGACCCGTTCTCCCGTTTCTTTCGTAGTTAGCAAACCCCTTCGGTGTCGGCCATATAATAATTCAAAGGGGAAAAATCCGTAGGGGCCCCTGGGGACTTCTCTAAGGAAAAAAAGAAGGTAGGAAACAGGCAATCCCAATTGGCCCATCCTTTTCAAAATTTTTAAGTGGCTTTAAAGGTTTTTAAAACCTTTCCACGAGGTTTTGTTTGGGGGGTGGTACACTGGGTGGTAACTGCGTCCCTTTAGCCCTTTACATAAGTCCCTTTTCCCTGGACTAAAAGGGGCCCCTTGATCCGTCAGGATCCCCTTTGGGGAAACCCCTTTTCGGGAGAAGGGGGAAAAATCTTCGGGAAAATTTTTTTTAGAGAATATTTCTAAAGGGCACGGCCTTGGGACCGGGTGCTAGTCAAAACCCACTAAGATATATTGGTGTCCCCGGGCATTTTCACCAGAGGCCCCACTAAATCCAGGGCCCCTCTCTCAATGGGCACCTGATAATGGGCGGGTATAGGGGGGTGTGGAAATGGGCTACCGGGGAGGTAAATTGGGCACAAGGACTGATGGCAAAAAAATCCCGAAACCCCCCATAAAAGCCAGGCCAATAAAACCCCCGCGGTCCTCTCCAGGGTCTTTTTTGCCCCAAAAGGGGTTCCCCCCAAAACAGAGAGTTGCTGTCTAGGCCATGCGCGATAGGGCCCAGCACCCAAGAGTGTTCGACCAAATATCTCTCCCTTGGTTACCCGATATAGTAGGTCCCATTCTTGCAAAAAAAGGGGGTACCCCTCCTCAGCCCCGGCTCCTGGGAAACCCATTAAGGACTACCACCCCCCTTAACGCCCCCCTTTTAACTTTTGGGTCTTTGGGGTTGGGGTGTCCCAAAGTTTCCCGGGAACTTCCCGGTCGGGGACATTTTCTCTGAGCCGACTCCCCCCCTTTTCCCCTGCAAAACCTCGGGGAAATCGGGGGTTACCTCAAATTAGTACACTTGGCTGCCCCGTTTGGGGGGACGGCGACAAACTCTACCCCACAGGTCCCAGAACTTTTGGGAAAAAACGACCAGTGATACTCGTGCTCAAGTTTTAAAACCCCCCCCCCGAGTGCTGGGTTCCCAAGTCCGTTTCCAGGCCATCGGGCCCTGGTTCCCCCTGGTTCCCCATGCCACATGTAACCCCCAAGTTTTCCAGGGGTCACCACATGAGGTAGAGCAGCCACAGGGGGTAACAAATCCCTGAGTCCTAGTCCTTTCCCAAAAGTCCCCCTTGACCTTCACAGTCAGATCTGGGGTCCCTCTCCCCGGGAGGGCAGGACATGCAACGCTGGGGAACTGGAGCAATTTTGGCCACCAAACACTCCCCTTGGTCCGTGGTCAAGGGGCACTGGGCCCCTACATGGCCCGGGGAATTTTACCGCCAGCAGAAAAATTTTGGGGCCCTCCTTGCTATGGGCTCGGTCCGGCTCGGGTTTTTAGGCGACCCTCTCTGGGTTTTTGGGGTGATTTGGAACCCCCTAACTGCTGGGGGGCTCCCCACACAGGGGGGTTTTTGGTTCCGGACCCACCCCGGGGAAAGTTTTCCGGCGTGGAATCTTTTACCCAAACCCACCAGTTCATCCCGTTGGGGGTCTCCGAGCAACCCCCCCTGCACGGTCTAGGGAGAGAGCTTCGGAAAGGTCCATGACTACAGCTAACCATTTTTGGGGGGGGAGCGGTATCTGGCTGAGCCCTTTGGACCCGGTGCAGCAAATCAAAAATGCGACCCCGGTGGTTGTCCCTTTTTTAGCCCCCGGAATGCACCCTCTGCGCCCGGGCCGCCCAAAGTTACCCCCAGCCGGGCCGGGTCTCGCTTTGGCTTCCCTACTTTGGCGTTTTTGCAGGGCAGGTCATGTATGCCTTTTGGGGCCCCCCCAGTCAGATAGGGGCCAAAAACCTCGGCCCCTGCTCCCGGGGGAGCTTCTCACGGTCCGCGACAGTTCAAAAACGCCCGGAAGGCCTCCACGTCTCCTAGGGTCTTTTTTTAGCCCTCCCTCAAACCAAAAAGTTGGATGGGTCGTCATTGGGGATGGTGGAAAATGGGCCCTTTTGCCCCTGACTGTTCAGTCAATTCTATCTGTTGAAAGAGGGGTTCGTTTCCTGCGTGCTTGCTGTTGCGGCTGTGGGTTTCTGTTGCTGCAGGTTCGCCCGCACCAGGTGTTTAATCACCTCCTCCCTTTTGTGTGGGGTGAGAAAAGGGGGCTGTGCTGCAGCTTTAACCCCCGGGCATATTGGGGGTCATCCCGACTTCCACCACATGTAGGCGGTGCTCAAAAGTTAGTCCCAGATAAAGCAGATGGTTGGCCAAGGTTGGAATAAAACACACGTGGTTTATTTTTAACAACTTTCCCCAAAGGGGTAAATTTGCCCAAAGGGTTATAAACAAAACAGCAGTTACTTAGCTTGAAAACAGTTGCAAAAAAGTCCCCCCCAGGCTTGGCGGGTTCACCCCTTGGGCTTTGGGAGTGGATCCAACCCCTTTTTCCCCTAAGATGACACAACCTCAGTCTTGGAAAACACCCCTGTCTTCACTGCTCCAGGGTTTACAGGTGGTAAAGGGCCCGGGCAGGGTGGGGAAAGGCCGTCCCCCCTCTCTTCGACCATTCCCGTAAAAGCCGGACCCGGATCAGCGTTTTAAGGAGCTGTTATATACTTATAAATAGGTGTCAGCAAACCCGTGTTTCTGCACAAAATTTCTTTTGGCTTTTTCTTCACCAAAGCCCGGGACCGGGGACATACCCGCCTCCCGTGGACCTTGTGCCCCTTTAATAGGCCAATACCAATATTGATATTGATCTGAGGCCATGCATTCTATTTACAAGAATCATTTTATTCTTTGCTTTATGCGTTTTATAAGCTTAATCCAAACCTCCAGTGTATGTCATTCACTGTATTAACTGATCAATTTTGAAGGGTTCAGAACTGCTGAGTGTCTCATCCTTTAATATTTACTGACTCTTCTATGTGACTGAAATTAAATTAGCAGATTTACTAATACTCATTGATTAGAGCTGCAGGGATATAGACATAAATATGACACTGCAGCTCATTCCTTATTAACAGATCAATCCTTGCAGACACCAGGAAGATTTATTGGTTTAGAATGGTAACTAGAACTGAATGCAAACTCCATAAAATTACTTTGCAAAAAAAGATTAATTGATAATGTGATCGTAGAATGGTATTTATTACTATGTGAATCTGCTGTGTTTGCTGTATCACCATGTAAGGAGTTTCTGTTCAACAGATAATTACAATATGCTTCTTTCAATAGTTCTATAGGTTTTCTGTACATGGCATATTTTCATGCGGATTTTGGTGCAAATCCCACATACCTTAATTCTTAAAATATTGCTGCTAAAAGTTAGCAGTGTGTCACTTATTGATGCGGTTTCTCCATGAAAACAGCTGTTCAGTTTACAAGATGTGTGGATCTAGCTGCATGAAAGGAAGGAACAAGCAGGTTTGCTGGTTGCAGCAAACCAGGGTTTATTGAGAACTAATTAATAGAAATGCTTCAACACAGTAAAGGTCCAACAAAGGCCCTGCTTTTCTTCAGCAAAAATAAGTAGTATTAAAGAGAACTTGTGACTTCTCCATACATGTTTGTGTTAGTAAATCCTTGTGTTCCCTGTGAAATAAGAACTCTAGGGCAACTTCTCCTTTAACTCTGTGCTGTGCTGTTCCTCTGATATTCCTTCTAGCAATTTACATCAATTTATATCAATTCCTCTGATATTCCTTTTAGCAATTTACTACTTAAAGGGGATTTGCCAAGAGACCATTTAGGTAGGTCTCTCCTTAGTACAGGCAGAATGTCAACAAATCACGCTGAGTCATGAAGCTGCAGGGGAGAGGGGGAGGGGATGAGTGAGGAGTGAGGAATCCAAGGGAGCGTCTCAAAACTTAAGTGAAATAATTAACGGTACAAGAGTGGATTGTCAATACAGCAAGACACAGCCTGATAGACTGCACTGTCAGGAGCCTTATCTGCTAAGATGCTAATGTAAACAAATCACGGAGCTGAAAGAGAGAGAGAGATGCACACAGCCAGAGAACGAGCTGCATAAGCTGCTGCTCCTGTGACATGTTCACTGAAATAAGCAAACTATAACTTGTGAATTATATATACAAAAGAGAACACCTATTCTACACAGCAGCTTGAAAGCTTCTTCATGTTGTCTGTCATCAGATAAAGCAGGTATCTAATAACACTACAACTAGTTTATTCTGTATACAAAAGAAAACATATTGCTACCCCGTGCCTTAAAAACTTCTGCAGCTCAGTCTCATCAGATAAGAAGCTCTCTCTGCGCAAGCCCGTCCAGCTCTGGTCAGGCTGTATCTAATAGACTCTTTGAAGTAACCAAAGGCATGTAAGGAAGGCTGTAGCTCTCTCAGACTGCAATTTTTGTAATCACATATATTTAGAAAAGTGATTAAAAACCCATTTTGGAGGATCCCACGTCAACATTACATCGTGGCAAAACCCCTTTAAGTCAGAACCTGAGTGAGGGGTTGGAAGAAGTAGTTGCCCATCTAGAACCTGTTAGTAAGAGGGCACAATTATGTATGAAGCTTACCCCGGAGCTGAGCCCACTCTATATACAATGAGTGCCTCCCCTTAGTTACAGCCGGCACCCGCCTTCAGCGGCTTGGACCTAAGATAACTCCAATCTCCGCCATTTAACTACTTAGCAGTTATGCAAATTGTCTCCTCCACAACTCAGTTTCAAGGTGCTGACTGGGAGTCATGGCAGCCAAAAGCCTAATGAATGCCCCCAGGTCTGCCATCTTACTTCCCCTATTACACCATCCCAGAGGCAGGGTACAATAGGAGAGCTGCAACTGCACACTATTCTGCTATATATTATAAGTGCTTGCTTCCCCCTAGTGATCAAGGAAACACATACATATATGTCACAAACTTGTGTACTCATATACAGCTACACAATATATCCCCCATCCAACTTCCTGCAGAGCAGATTCTTTTAGAAACTCTCAGGTATAATCATAAGCCGATTTTTTATGTTTTTATTCATATATTTCTATGTATTTTATCCTTTTATAGTTTATTGTCTTAGAGTAAGAACATGAGGACAATTTATTGTTATATCTTTGATTATTCATATAAGCGTTTGCTGTTTTTAACTTATTTTTCTCCTAACACACTGCTGCTAACAACCATTTCATTAATCCTGGTGACACCTTTCACTGCATTGGAATCCTGCAAATTCACATATTTCTCTTTTTTTATATTAGCAGAATCTTCTCCTACCTTTATCTGACTGCTGGGTGAGTTCAGCTTTCCTGTATTTGGCCACTGTGTAAAGTAGAGTAGTTTACTGCTTTTACAAATGTTACTGTTTCCAACAATTGCATATCTTCACTGTGTGCAATCCCTTCACTAGTGTCTTCCTTCCTTATCAGATAATCTCATTAACACTTTCCTGCTGATGCTAATTGCTGTCTTGTCTGGAGAACATTGCTGTGCACTATCTGCTCCCAAGAGCTGCAGAACGTTGCTTCTATGACTCTGCTTTAAACAGATTTTTTTTTCAACTTCACTTTATTTAAACTCATACATGGCAACTTTTGAAAGTGGAAAAGCAGGAGATTTGAAGTGCCGCCACGTCCATCTTGTTGGCGAGCCACACCCCTTTGAAAAAGCCACACCCACTCCACCTAACTACATAATGGCTCTGGAAGAAAACCAGGTTGTTGCCCCCACTAGCCAGGTAGTAGCCCACTTTATCCAGTTAGTGCCCATTATAGCCAGGTAGTAGCCCCTATAGTCAGGTAGTAGCCCCTATAGTCAGGTACATGCCCCTTAGAGCCAGGTAGATGCCCCCTTGTAGCCAGGCAGCGCCCCCTGTAGCCAGGTAGTGCCCCCTAAGGCCAGGTAGTGCCCCCTTGTAGCTAGGTAGTGCCCCTTGTAGCCAACTATTGCCCCCATTAGTCAGGTATTGCCCCCTAAGGCCAGGTATTGCCCACTTGTAGCCAGGTATTGCCTCCACTAGCCAGGTATTGCCTCCATTAGCCAGGTATTGCCCCTTGTAGCCAGGTAGATGCCCCCATTAGCCAGACAGTGCCCCTTGTAGCCAGGTATTGCCCCTTGTAGTCAGGTAGATGCCCCCATTAGCCAGACAGTGCCCCTTGTAGCCAGGTATTGCCATTTGTAGTCAGGTAGATGCCCCCATTAGCCAGACAGGGCCCCCTGTAGCCAAGTATTGCCCCATGTAGTCAGGTAGATGCCCCCATTAGTCAGACAGTGCCCCTTGTAGCCAGGTATTTCCTCTTGTAGTAAGGTAGATGCCCCCATTAGCCAGACAGTGCCCCCATTTGCCAGACAGTGCCCCTTGTAGCAAGGTATGGCCCTTTGTAGTCAGGTAGATGCCCCCATTAGTCAGACAGTGCCCCCATTAGCCAGACATTGCCCCTTATAGCAAGGTATTGCCCTTTGTAGTCAGGTAGATGCCCCCATTAGCCAGACAGTGCTCCTTGTAGTCAGGTAGATGTCCCCATTAGCCAGACAGTGCCCCCGTTAGCCAGACAGTGCCCGTTGCAGCCAGGTATTGCCCTTGAGTCAGATCCCCCATAGCCAGAAGTGCCACCCTATAGCTAATAAAAATAAAATAATAAAATCTACTCACCTCACCAGGCTCCCTGCAGCGCGGCCAGGTCCGGAGGCTGCCGACTGAGTACTCTCAGCGTCGCAGGGATTGAGTGCACCGCCCGTCACACCACCTGCGACACTGAGGTGTATTACAGTGCACACGGCGCTGTACATACAGGGGAGAGGGAGGATGGGGACGATCCCTCCTGCCTCCTCCCTGCACAGTGAGACTCGCCAGAATCTGTACATACAGGGGAAGAAGAAAGGAGGGGAATGATCCCTTCTGCATCCTCACCCGCCTATAGGAATGGCCCGGCGGTGCCAGAGTAGCGTCCTGATGCTACTCTGGTGCCGCAGTCATTTAAAGAACCCCCGCTGCCTGCTGGCGGAGGGAGGTTTGCTGACTCTGCCGGAGTAGCAGGGGGTGACCCCTATTAGCGGGAAGCCCCCATCAAAAGCGGGAGAGTTGGCATGTATGTTTAAACTGTGATGTTCCCCTGCTCTACAGGAAGTGAGGAAACTGCTTAGAGAGAAATGCGTAGTCCATGTTCTTTTTATCCCCTGTTATGTCCTAATTAAATGTCTTTTCATTTTAATCAGTAGTCTTAGCGCCTTATATACCTCATGTTATAGCTGCTTTTTAGCACTAATATATTTCCCATAAACTATACTCCGGAGCCCGTTTGTGGAGGCACAGAAGGAGAGGCGGCTGTAGAGACTGTTGCGCCTCCTGACTTGCGCAACATCACCAGGTTAGTGCAATACTGACCAAGTATTTTTCATCTTTCCAAACACTCTGCACTTGGGGTGCCCTGCCTTGTGTTTTGTTTTTCACTATACAGCAAAATTGTGTGTGGTGTATGAAACACAGCTGGTGCTGGCTGATAGTTACAGCCAACACCCACCATCAGCAGCTGACATGATTGCAGGTTGTCATGCAATTGGTGGATAGGTAGGGGCATGATGAAGCAATATATGTATGTCACATGTAAGGAACAGATTACATATATGTTTAATAATTTTTTTATAATTTCTTTTACATATTGTACCCCTCATAAGGTCAGAAAAACGACCGTTGGGTGTCATGTTTATATAACTTTTTTGCTTATTTCCCCTGCTACTGGGGCTGATATATTAGCTCTAGTTAAAGGATAAATACAACCCCTGAAGTCAGTGCAGAACTCAGCAGCTCCTGCAGTTAGCGAGCCCTGAAGTTGTCACGACTGCCAGGGACAAGAGCAGGAAGTCTCAAGTCTCAACTGTATACAGAGCACATATTGAGCACTATGTTTACAAGAAGTAATAAACCATCTCTGCCTTTTCACTGGAGAGCACGGCTGTCACTGACAGCCAGCTCTCCACTCCTGCACCTGCACGATCGCTATGCACAATCACAAACTCAGCAAGGATGTTCTTAAGTGGCCATTCAGCGTTAAATGCTGACCGTCTGAATATTTAAATGGGTGGTCAGAAGCTGGTTAATGGCTGCATATTCAAGTTTAGTGTCTGCAGCAGCATGACCTATAAATAAAGCCCTGTCTGCAGCTCTTCCAGAGTAATCCTGGGTCTCTTGGCCACTTTTCTAATTGCTGCTCTCCTTATCTAGGCTGCCAGTTTATATGGACAGCCATGTCTTGGTAGGTTAGTAGTTCTGCCAAACTTCTTCCTTTTACAGATGATGGATTGAACAGTGCTCTGTGAGATGTTCAGAGCTTGGGTATTTTTCTAAAACCTAATACTGCAATACACTTTACCACAACTTTATTCCTGAATGAGGTTTTCATTATGCTGTTTGTTCACTACTTGTTCTCCAACAAACCTCTGAGGCCATCACAAAACAGCTTTAATTATACGGAGAATACATTTCATACAGATGTACTCCATTTACTAATTAGGTGACTTCTAAAGGTAATTGGTTACACTAGATAATTTGCAAAAGTTTGGAAAGGCACATATTATTTTCTTAATACTTCAAAAATAAAGCTGAAACCAGAAGTTTAGATAGACTATATAAAAAGACACATATGCATATTTTTCCCACTATCTGACATGAAATAAGAATAAACGTTACCTGTTTTAGTTCAATTAGGATTACCAAAATTATTTATATTTGCTAAATGCAAGAATAATGAGAGAGAGAATTTTTTAAGGTATTTTTATTATATTAAAGTTTACATACACTAGGATTACTGTGCCTTCAAACAATTTGGGACAGACCACATGATGATGCCATGTCTTTGGAAGTTTCTGAAGTTTATTGGCAACATCTGAGTTAATTAGCGACACACCTGTGGATGTATTTTAAAGCACACCAGAAACACACTGCTTTTTTTGTGTAACATCATGGGAAAGGCTAAAGAAATCAATTCAACTGTACTTGCTACTTGTGTTGCTCTATCACATAAAATGCATTTAAGTTTGTGGCTGCAACCTACTTTTTCAACCTACAGCAGTCTGATACTCACCATTCTGAGGGGCAGGGTGGGGCAGGGTGGAGATACTTGTATAGTGTTACCCTTAGGCCATGTTCACACGGCCATCTGCGGGACGTATTTCAGTCCGTAATTACGCGCCGAAGTACGCCAATTACGGGCTGAACCGTCCCAGTAACTACGGTAATCCACAGTTCTCATAGAGAACTATGGATTACGTCTCCTCTCCCTTCTCGGCGAATACGCCGAGGGGGGAGATAATTCACATGTCACTTTCTAGCGGCGTATACGCGCCGCTAGCAGTGATTCTCTATGGGCTGGCGAGGTGCCGGCCCCCGCTCCCTCCCCCACCCCCGGCCACGCCCCGCAGTTAAGCCATGTGAACATAGCCTAAGGCTATGTCTACACGGCAGTGGACAAAAAAAACAACCTGAAAACTAAATTCTAAAAAGTTCATAAAACTGAGCTTTTTGTCCACTGCCTGTCAAAAGTTGCTGAAAAAATGTCAGTTCTTTTGCACCTTTTGCGTTTTTGGCGCTTTTTTTTTTGCAGAAATACACAGTATTAGATTTGCTATGTATTTCTGAAAAAAAACGCACCACAAAATGCATCAAAAAATGTCCGGCACTTTACATAGACTCCAATAGTAAATTTTTTGCCCTGCTCAGTCATTTTTTGCAACATATTTCAAAAACGACCAGTAAATAAAACGAGCTGAAAAAAAAACGTTCTGTGGAGCCAACAGAAATGTTTTTACTATACAAGTCTATGGGACCTCTTTTCAGTAGTTTTTTCAGCATTTTTTGAAAATGAAAACACTGAAAAAACAGACGTTTTGTGTTCAGTGGAGACATAGCCACTAGTCAACTGTATTTATAAGGCTATGAATCCATTGTATTCTTTTTGGGACCTTATTAGCAAAGTTTTTTGGACTCATTTTAGATACTCTGCTGTCATTACATAAGGCAGCATATTCAGCTGACGTCCATTTTAAATAGAGAGAAGAGCTTTATAACAAGAGCATTTACAATGTGCCACAGTCATACATTCATGTAGTACTTTAATCAGTTTATGATATGCTGGCAAGGAGTCAGCCTGCATCTGGGAATATATAAATGTCCATGAATAATAATGGATTTATAGATTTATAGTGGTTCTCTAGGTCTAAGAAATAAAGTTTATTGAAATGAATATATTACATGTTAACACAATATGCTGCAGTATATGTTATATGTGGCAATTCTCAGGGACATAATCTTCAAGCTCATCTTTGCAGAGTTTGAACAGTGTCAAGGATGAGAAGTGTCTACAAACACTTTAGCCAGTTCTTTGTGCTGAGAAGCAACATATTGCTTCATAAGACTTCAAACAAAAGTCAACTGATTGGTTCTAGATAAGCAAATGGTATTAATGTCAGGGCATCCTACAAAACAGATTATTTGAGTAACACAATTACAAAGTAGAAAAAATTTGGTATTGCACAGTGCAAGAATGTTGGTTAGGTGCTCAGTAGAAAGAATCCTTCTGGTCTACTAGACCGTATGTAAAAAATATTTGTGGCACACTAATAGATGAGTGAATAAAGAAATCAGTGTCAATGTACAATAACAAGAAAAATTGGTATACAATATAACCTAAACACTCATGTAAAGATTTTAATTAAATTATCAGTATTTAGCTGAACAGAGGCATAAGAGTAGTAGATTCCTTTGGTAGAGTCCAAATCTGGCATCAGCGATTTGAACACTGAGTACGTGCAGTTACTTCCAGTTGCTGATCAATTGGATGTTATTGCCTGAATGGATCTGATGAACTTTTTTTTTTTTTTTTAACAAAATTTTTATTGAGTGAGAACAAGTTATACATCAATTATTCCAGTATGTCATGTAAATACAAGCCAAAACATGTTAAGATTAACCTGTGTCCATCATAATACATACATATACTTCCTGTCAAATCGTATCCTGACTCTCATCTCCATTTTTCTATTTTTTATATCTCCTGACCAAATATCTCAACTTTTTTTTAACATTTTCTGAACAAAAGAAACTTAACCCTCAACTCGCCCCTTCAAACTAAACCTGATGTGCCTATCTTGCTTTACTTCTCTTCTAATTCTGTCCACAACCCAATCTTCCTAGGGTTCCCACTAGTTGTTCTGTCAGATAATATGCTGAGCACCTAAATGGCTCCGCTATATCACTGATTTCTTGATCTTCAAAGGAATCCAAAATAAAATTTTTCCATTTTTCAAAGAAACCTTCTGCTTTTTTGTCCTTATTTCGTTCCGCATCAAGTTTCTCCGTGAAGAATATCTGTTCAGGGTAAGTAAAATCTCTCCCACCATTGGTAACCCCTTCTCCAGCCAATGCCTCAATATCACTTTTTTAGCTACTAGAAGCGTTAGGTGGATCCCCTTGTGTTTGCTAAGGGACATTTCTCCTCCACCATTTCCCCTCTGGACTAAAACATAGTGAAAGAGACAACACTGAGGCGACCGTGGTATTGAAATTTCCCATACTTTTTCTACATAACTAACCACCTCCTCCCAATAATTTGCCAACCTTGGACATGTCCACATGGAATGTAGTAGACCCGACCTGTCTTCTCCACATTTTGGACAGCTAGTCAGTTGATCCTCCCTACTTTTGGCAGAGGGTAAATTAAATGCGTATATTGCTCTATGAGCCAATCTAAACAACACTTCTCTCCACCTTTAGTTTATCGTAGCTGATCTGACTGCTTCCATTCCTTTAATGATTTTGTCGCCAATATCCTCATCATCCAGCTCGATCTCCCACTTATGGAACAACTTGGCAGCTATCTTGGAGGACGACCATAACTGTAGATTGTTATAAATTCTAGACAAGGCCCCTCGCCCCCCCTAGATTTTTTTATAATAACCTCAAACTCCTCTGGGTCATAGATCTTTTCCAGTAGATGAAGCTTAGATTTGAGATAATTTTTTAACTGCAAATATTGATATCGATGTCTATCTCCCAGTGTAAATTTACTCGCTACCTCCTCCCAACTCATAAAGTTCCCTCTTGGCCCTGTTAATATATCTTCTAATCTAAGTATTCCTTTTTGTTTCCACTCCTCGAATAGTTTACTCTCCCTGCCTGGACTAAACTCGGGTAAAGACCACAATGGCAAAAACCTCGTGACAAACATAGGTCTATTATATATTTTTCTTATATGTCTCCAAGTTGCCATTGTGTCTTTAAATACTGGATTATTTTTAACCAGTTCTGGTTGTTTGCTATAAGGGGTATGTAGCAGCGCCACCAGATCCCACTGGCCTGCAAGCTGACTTTCCACCTCCGAGTTGGAGAAAGTACCCGTCCCATGTACCCAATCTAGAACATGTCTCCAGATTGCAGCTAAGTTGTACAACCTTATATCGGGCAACCTTGCCCCCCTCTCCCCCGACCACTCCCTAGTGATAGTTTCCCTATCGAGATTCTGGCCCTCCTACCCCTCCAAATGAACTTTGAGAAAGCCCCTTTTGAGCTATTTACGGCCCTATGTTTTAAGAGCACTGGTATATTTTGTAGAGGATACAGCAGTCTGGCAAAGCTTACCATTTTGATCAAGTGTATACGCCCCATAATAGACAGTGGAAGGTCCTTCCATCTTTCTAGTTCATTTGTAATTTTTTTGATGATTGGTATATAATTTAAATTGTACACAAGCGATGCTTTATTTCCAAATTTAACCCCCAAATAAGTCAGATGCGAGGTTACTATTTTAACCCCCAGATTAGCTACCTCCTTAGGGTCTCTATTCCCTACAACAGCAATAGTTGACTTTTTTCCCTGTTGATCTTATATCCCGAAAAAGACCCAAAATGTTCCAACAATTCCACCACCTTTCCCATTTCCTCCTTCGGATTGTCCATGAAGAGAAGCATGTCATCTGCAAAGCAGACGATTTTGAGCTCTCTATCCCCTACCTGAATACCCCTGTACAACCCTAAGGTCTTCAGATGCAGGGCCAGAGGTTCCAATGCTATATTAAAGAGAAGTGGGGAGAGCGGGCACCCCTGTCTAGTCCCCTTTTTCAACCAAATAGTTTCAGACAAAAAGCCAGGAGTGCTCATTCTCGCCTTTGGTGACCTATATATCGCCGAAACATAGGAGCGAAAAACCCCCTCTATACCCATCCTGTCCATTACCAAATTTAACCATTCCCAATTTACATTATCAAATGCCTTTTCGGCATCCAGCGCAAAAAAGGCTGGGTTTGTCCTAAGGTAATTTGATTTCTCTACTGCTATTTGGGCTGTCATTAACAAACGAATATTTTTAACTCCTGATTTCCCCTTAGTGAACCCCATTTGATGTCCTCCTATTAGCTTGGGTAGAAGTTCTGCCAATCTGTTGGCCATTATCTTGGGAAGGGAAGATCTCTCCTTAGGGAGAGCACCGAACGAACGGCTTGTAGAGTTTTTGTTTTGCCTTTTCGCCCTCTACTTAGCATCTGCATATCACAAGGCATTATGGGAAAGGGGCTAAGAAGTCCACAGTGCTCTCTGTTGGTTGTAACAAATCCTCAATTTGCTTTTGACCCACAGAGTCTTGAGAAAGCAAAAAGGATTTTTTAGCCAAGCCAGTATCTCTCATCTACAGACAACGCTGTTTCGGGATTTTTGTCCCTCTTCAGTGCAGAGCAG
The DNA here is from genome assembly GCA_025379985.1 of Phyllomedusa bahiana. Lineage (NCBI taxonomy): Eukaryota > Metazoa > Chordata > Amphibia > Anura > Hylidae > Phyllomedusa > Phyllomedusa bahiana. Next base: position 20,404 of record JAODAL010016060.1, read on the forward strand.
AGAAGATACTGGCTGGCTGTGTGGGAGGCATCGGGTAGCTCAGGAAGGGAAGATCTCTCCTTAGGGAGAGCACCGAACGAACGGCTTGTAGAGTTTTTGTTTTGCCTTTTCGCCCTCTACTTAGCATCTGCATATCACAAGGCATTATGGGAAAGGGGCTGAGAAGTCCACAGCGCCCTCTGTTGGTTGTAACAAATCCTCAATTTGCTTTTACCCACCGAGTCTTGAGAAGCAAAAAGGATTTTTTAAGCCCAAGCCAGTATCTTCCATCTTCAGACAACGCTGTTTCGGGATTTTTGTCCCTCTTCAGTGCAGAGCAGAGAAGATACTGGCTTGGCTGTGTGGGAGGCATCGGGTAGCTCAGGAAGGCAAGATCTCTCCTTCGGGAGAGCACATAACGAACGGCTTGTAGAGTTTTTGTTTTTCCTTTTCGCCCTCTACTTAGCATCTGCATATCACAAGGCATTATGGGAAAGGGGCTGAGAAGCCCACAGCGCCCTCTGTTGGTTGTAACAAATCCTCAATTACTTTTAGTATTTCCTCCTCCAGAACCTCCCCATTTAGATGCTCTAGGTCATCTTTAGATAGTTTGGGCATTTCAATGTCATCCAGGAATTTTTTCCCTCCTGACATATCATACGATTGCTGCGAATATAAGTTTGAGTAATATTTCTGTAGAATCGTGTTTACCAATTTTGGATTTTTTGTCATTTCCTCCCTCTCATCCTTCAGGCTCATGATGATTGTATTCCCCCTCCTCCCTCTTGCTAGGTTGGCCAACATTTTGCCCGATTTGTTCCCGAATTTATATAGATTAAGTTTACTTTGGTCTCCAATTAAATTTTCCAGCCTCCCCTGTTGTAGGTTAAAAGCTTCCCTAGACAGATTCCACCTCTCCTTATTTTCCTCCGATGGGTTTTGCAGAAACTCCGTTTAAGCAATTTAGTGGTGGCGCTCTCAAACAATTTCAGTGTATGCTTCTTTTTGCTAGCAACATAAGCCATTATGCGTCCTCTCAGGACCACTTTAACTGCATCCCAATAAATAAATGGGGTGACTCCCTGTCCTCCGTTGTCTCTAGCATATTCCCTCCACCAATCCTGGAGCAAATCCCGAAATTGCATGTCATTTGCTAGCGAGGAAGGGAATCTCCACAAAATGTATGTTCCCTTCTGATGTATATTTCTAATATCTATACTAATAGGCGAATTGTCAGATATTACCATATCTCCAATATCCAACTTCTCAATATACCTCAGCATTCGTTGATTCACCAACAGGTAATCTATCCTGTAATCTATCCTGGACCAGGACTGCTGGGCATGTGAGAAGTGGGTGAACTGCCGATCTTCAGGGTTTATCAACCTCCAGACATCTTTAAGATCAGTACGCTCGCATAGCTCCCTTATCAAACTACTCCTAGTGTCATCCTGCCTTACTCCCTGCAGCAACCTCTTTCTGTCTTCCAAGGGATGCATTACGCAATTAAAATCTCCTCCCACTATTCTATCATTATTCTCATCTTTTGCTAGTCTAGCCTCCAGATCGTCAAAGAATCCCCTGTCTCTTCTATTGGGCGCATATACATTGTACAAACTGAGCCTACCCGCCTCCCGATCCATTACCAGTTTAATTAACCTCCCCTCCCCATCCTGTTCCTGGGAAAGGATTTTGCATGCCGCATTTCTGTGAATCAAAATGAGGACACCTGCTTGTCCCCTAACTTCTGATGACCCCCACACTTCCCCCACCCATATCTTCTGCATTCTGGGAAAGTCTGCGCTCTCCAGGTGCGTCTCTTGCAAGAGCGCTATATCCATTTTAAGCCTCTTTAGGTGTCTCAGCACCATCATCCTTTTGTGGGGTGATTTCAACCCCTTGACATTCCAACTAACTATTCTCATAGTGTAAGCATACACCTACATGTACCCCAAGTTGAAGAGAGAAAGCAAGCACATCACAAACATTATCAACTATACAGAACAATTCCCCAACATCGAACAACGCTCCCGCCCCCTCCCCCCTGAGATAATGACCTTCCTTTATTCGTGTCTTTTTGGTAGACCAAGCATACGCTCCCCTCCCACAACTTCTCCGTCTCCAAATGACATCCTACTCCTCTCGTCCTACCCCCTCCTCCCCCCTATTATCAAAGTTGCAATTCTCATTCCCCAACCTACTTAAAGCACCACCATTAAATCACAAAGAAGCACTATTAATCTAAAGAACTCCCTCCTTACACCCCATAATAACCCCTAATCCACCCTTCACACCCTGCCAGTCCTCCAAACCTCAGGCAGATTTTTAACCCAACATGCGTCAGTCCAGTCCAATGCAATTCAGACCATGTTCACTTCGGTTTGGAAGCTCTCGGTATTTCCTCCTGCAGATAATCTTTGTGTTGCTGACTTCCTTGAGTTGCATTAGAGTTCTTATCCTTCTGCACGTAGCTCCACTGTTCCAAACGAGAAGCACTTGCCTCAGAGCCCCTTCGATCCTTTGCCTCTCTGCCAGCCTGAATTTTTTCCAGGAACCTCTCCGCCTCATCTGGAGTTGCGCACAGTTCTGGTTTTCCGTTAACAGGGAATATCTTTAGCAAAGCCGGGTATTGTAGTACAAATCGTATTTGCTTTTTGACTAGGAAGGAACATAGATGCCTTTTTCTCGCCACCTCGGCCGAGTAGTCCCCAAACATCAAAAGTTTCTGCCCTCCTAGTTGCCCCTTACTGCCATTTCTTCTATATGCCTGTAGTATTTGCGTCTTTTCTGCAAAATCCAGATATTTAACTATGACTGGTCTGTGTCTTTGTCTCACATCTTCTGAAGAAACATTTTGGGGTGGGTTAATTCTGTGTGCCCTTTCTACCTTCAGCGCCTTTTCTAAGCCCAATAGAGAGGAATGGTCACCGAGCACAGATTCACCAGGTCTGCATGCTTGACTGTTTCAGGGACCCCAAAGATTTTTTCATTGTTTCTTCTCGATCTGTTCTCCAGATCATCAACTTTTTCTTGTAACAGAGCATTTTTTCTCAGTAATTTGTGCATATTACTTTTTGCTCCTAGAATCTCATCCTCCACACAGCTCACCCTTTGTTCAAGCTCTGTAATTTGAGTAGAATGCGAGGTGACCTCTGTCTGCAGATTTGAAAGGGTGGCTGAGATCGATGCAGTGACTGATGCAGTAACTTTTGCAGTGACTGTAGCCTCCAGTGCTGCTGTAATGCCCGGTGCCAGTAGTTAAGCTACTTTAGCAGCCATTGCGCTGCATGTTGCCCCCAGCTTGGAAAATGAATCCTCTGTTTCAGAGTCCCCCTCCTATATATGCGACTCCTGTGCTGTGTTCTGTAAGGAGCGGCCGCTCCGTGTGGCGCGGGGCTGATCGGGCGTCATTTTGGATGCCATGCTGCTGCCTTATGCCGGGGAAGAACTAGTCTGCCCTGCTCCCCCACGATGTTTAATCCGCCCGCTCCGTGCACCGGAACGAGCGCTCTGCTTCTGGCACTAAGAAGTGCCATTTAAAAAGTTAGTCTGAGCGGGGGGAGCGCTTATGTCGGAGGAACGGGGCTGGAGCTACTCACCTCAGCCTCCTCTCATACACGCGCCGGAACCGGAAGTCGGATCTGATGAACTTATCGTAGTTTGTAGTGCTGAGATATGTCTACAAGCTGGATATTATGGTCACTCTCCCATTTTTAAAGAATAGGGATTCCATGGCACACAAAATTAGATGGGTCAGGTCTATAGTGTAAAAAGCTTTATTTGAATGTTAGGCACAAATATATAAAAATATCAAAAAGAGGAGGGGTTCCAGTAGAAGGTTCTTAAGATATCTTACAAAAAAATTTAGTTAGGTACAAAGTCCCGTGTGGAGCTAATCTGTGATGCAATATGGTTTATCCTGTATGTCTTGTTCCTGGTGGGTAGTACGATTATTCTGGATCCATAATCCTGTCTTGAGGAAAATGTGGTTGAGGAAGATGAGTACCCTTATTTCGTTTGGTGAAAATGTGGATAACCATATGAAGTTCAGCAAACGTACTATAGTGACGGTAAATCAAGGATCTTGACGATTCATGCTAGCGAGGTTTTCCCTGCTTGAGATATCCTCAAACAGCAACCAAATATGGAGAAGGTGGAGTAGCCCAGTATATGATGTTTAGTATCTCCCAAATAAATATATGTGTAAAAATCATACAATGTTGAGCAGGGAACATGGAGGAGGAAGTGAACCAAACTAGCCATAAAGAGTAGTATGTGACTCAAGGGGAGAGCCGCGTAAATAAAGTTATGTATGGATATATAGAATGAAGGAGTATATCAAAATCGAGTCCAAAAAAATAGAGAAAGGAGAGAAGGAAGGCTACAAAAAAGAAGAGAGGATGCTAACTTAAAGGTCATGTCAATATATACAAAATATACAATGATGATGGTATAAACAAGATAAGACTGATGATAGGTATATACCAGATGTGAGTGATGCCATATCAGAGAGGGCAACAATAAATTGAGGGGAGAAAAGAATATAGGTGTTGAGCATAAATGGGGTATAAGCCAGATGAAGTGGAGATCAGGGAAGATGGGCAGAAGAATGACAAGAGGTTAATATATAGTACAAGGAAAGCACAAAGAAAATCTGCTCCGAAGCACAGAAAAACTCAGGTCCAGAATAATATTTAAGCTTCTTTATTGTATAGACATGATATCCAACAGAGTAAAAGTAGACGTGTGTATGGGGTCTGCTGGCGCGTTTCCAGCTCTACTGAGCCCTGGATCACAGCTGATGGGTATACATCTCACACTCCTTCTTAAAAGACTTAAAACCAATCAGAATACTTTTTAAGCTACACACCTACCTACTACTGCTTAACCCTTTGTAAGTATTACTTCTTATAACATCTCTGACAAAATCTAGTGTGTATGGGTTGGGTGTGCACATCTCATAAGTAGGAGTAAAGGTACTCTGTGGATATGGACCTCTTCAGAGGAGTCCCATCAGCTGTAAAGTAGAGGATCCACGACACACAAAATTGAAAGGTTGAAGTTAAAAAAGGAGCTTTATTAATTCCGTAGGCTCAATATACAAACAACATAGGTGAAGGATGAAGTAAGGGAAAAAAATTCAAGTTCAGTTATAGGACCCTACACCTGACAAAGGTTCATGCGAACAGAAACGTTGTGTATGGTTATTATACTTCTATATATCAGTCGCCACAGAGGTCATCGAGAGCAGAGAACAACTACAAAGTCCAAGAGAGTCCTGTGATAAAAAACACAGTCGTATCGCAGATCCTTACCTTACAACCAAAGGTCTACAGCTTATTCTACACTTCTATCATCTCTTTTCCACAACATGGATCACAGACTGAGAAGAAACCAGACTCTCTCCACCTCAAAGCATACAGCAGTCAACACCTCTGCAAGATAAGACAGAATACCAGACGGCCCCATCCTATTTCGAATCTCCTATAATCTGAACTTTAATTTTTTTTGCCCTTCATTCATCCCTCACTGATGTTGTTTGTACAGTGAGCCTACATAATTAATAAAGCTCCTTTTTTACTTAAACCTTTCAATTTTGTGTCCCATGGATTCTCTACTATACAAAATCTAGTGTTGACCCATGTATGGTTTTTATCATTAATGAATGAATAACGAGGATAGTAGACTAGAGACGCTTATCATGTCACTCTAATATATGTATAATAAATCATTTTTATAATTGAGACCTATTGGGGATCTTGTCTGCATCTCCATTATCCAAAAGGCTTCTCTGAATCTTACTCATCTATCCCAATCTCCCCCTCTTTTGAGTCTATGTGCACGTTCTATCACATAATATTGAAAATATTGTGTATTGCCTCCATGTATTTCTAAAAAATGCTTAGCTGCCCCTTATGTCAGTAAGATGTTCCGCTATCCTCTGCTTGGCTTTACGTGTAGTACTACCAACATATGTTTTTATACAGCTACTGCACTCAATTGCGTACACTACATGGTGCCTTTCGCAATTTTGTATTCTTTATTTGTACTGTGGTTTTTAAAGGTTTAAGTTTTGATACAGTATTTACATACATTGCACCTATTGCCTCCTCAAGGGTAAAACCCCCTACAATCTAGCTAAGTTTTTCTGTGTAAATTTTTAGATGAAAAATAACTCTGTGCCACCTCATTCGCTATTGTTCTACCTCTTTTGGCCATGCACATTATTCCTTTATCTAGAATTTTAGCCAAAGTGACTTCTTGGCGCAATATGGCAAGAGTTTTAAAGAATATTTTCTTAGCTATATCAAAATTGACACTATATGCTGTAGAAAAAAACAACTATTTTTTAGAGTTTCTTACACTGATGTTTTTAGAATTTCTTTGTTTAATTTGCTTAATTTTTGGAGATTCAATAGCATAGCTTGTGTTTTATTTTTGATTTTATTATATGCTATATCTAAAACTTTTTGTGAATAGCCAGTAGTCTTTTATTAATAATCAATTTTTCCTTCTGGGAAGTCCTATTGTCCATACAGGCCGTTCTCACCCTAACATACTCTCCATAAGGTATAGCGGAGATGGCATGTTTCGCATGGCAGCTCCCTACTTGCAAAATGGTATGACCTTCCATAGTTTTACGAAAAAGTGTGGTATACACTCTTCTATTAGTTGTATCCGCATGTAGACATGTATCCAAAAATGCTATGACTGTATCCTGGATTTGGTAAGTAAATGTAAGTTTATTCTAGTTATCACTGATATATTCAATAAACACAGATATGGACGCTACCTCACAACTCCAGAAAATCAAAAGATTATCTACAGTATGTAGCGTCCATAGCAACGTATTTGTTGGCTAAATAATATGCCGTATACATGACATGGTACTCCCACCATGCCACGTATAAATTAGCCACAGAGGGGGAGGCAGTTTTCCCATGGATGCTCCCAACAATTGTATGTAATATTCATCATAAAACATGAAGTAGTTGTTCTTTAATAAGAAAACTACTGACATCAATCTGAATGTTTTGAGCTCTACTGAATAATCGCTATATTTCTCAAGGTGAAATCTTATAGCAGTTAGTGCCTCTTCATGTGGAATACTTGAATAGAGGCTACAAACATCAAGAGTAAGCCATGAATTCTTTTAATACATGCGAGCTGGCTTTTAAGTAACCTAGGGCGTGTTGGACTAACAGTTGTAAATATTTGTCCACTCACGTGTCTAATTGTTCACCCAGGGAATCATTCCCAGCTATTATTGGGCGTAAATCTGGGGGCAACTTTTCCTTGTGGATCTTCGATGCTCCATAAAAAATGGGCACAGTGGGAGAATCTATCTGAATTTTTTTTTTTGTTTTACAGTGATTGCATCCAGACTACAACCCTCATCTAATAATAGGTTTAATTTATTTTGTATTATTTTTTTGTGGGATAAGTTTTCAATTTACAGTAAGACCCTTTATCATCCAGTATAATTTATACCTGTTTTGTTCATAACTCGAGTCCAAAACCACTGTGCCTCCCCCTTGTCTGCTTTTTTTATAATCCAAAATTTGTTTCTTAGTTCTCCCAAAGCTTGATATTGTTTGTTTGTAAGATTTTTATACATTTTATTTTTTATAATTATGACATTTTTTTTATGCAGTGAGGTCCCTCTTTACAGCATGTTGGAACGCATCCTGTGCAATGGTCCTAGCTTTGATTGGGTAATATGATGGATAGCAGGATGAAGGAAAGCAGGTTGAAAATGAAATGAATAGTGACAACAGATAGGAAAAACCATTAATAGTGGAGTAATAACCAGACTATGGGAACTGTGTGCAGCCTGAGACCTGCTGCAGATGCTCCACCGAGGATCTGGTCTCGGTGGGGAAAATCCACCGATATTGGGTCAGTGATGATATGTTACTGACACTTACAGTAGCAGCTAAAATAACTGTTAGGCGGCCATGTTTGTGGTGGATTTTTTGGAACAGCTATAGCATTGGGTGGGGGGCTGTTCCCACGTTACAGGACAGGCTTTTGATAGGTCCCTGGAAACCTGTTAAAAGCCTAGTACTCTAGGTGATCAGGGAGTGTGGTTTTGCTACCTGGTGTGTGGAGCTGGGAGCGACAGAAGAGTTGAGGAGAGGCTCTTAACCCGCAAGGCTTGAGGAAGGCCTGTACTGTGACGTACAGTCAGAATACAGACAGACCCCTGGGAGAGAGGGAAACTCTATGTAATTAGTTAGTGGCCAGACGGCCGAGGTTTATTTTTATTCTGTTTTGCTGTCATATGCCTGACCAATAAAACTGGTTGAGACCAGTTGCACTAAACCTTGTGGCCGTGTTACCCGTGTGCCAAAACTGTTCTACCAAGGACAGTGATCCCAGAGTTAAATATGACCCCCAGGATGGCCCAAGATGACATCCTAAAGCTAAGGGAGTACTTACAGAATATAAACCTTGAGATACGTGGGCATTAGTCAAAGGTACGTAAAATTATACAGATAGGTTAGGCAAATACTAGCTCAAGACATAAAGTATATACTGGGGTGGGGTTATAGAACCAACTGGAAACAAGGTGAGGAAGGGCATCAGAATGAAGAACAGGCCTTAAGTACCAAGCTATTTTTTTTTCATCTACACATTTCAAGATCCATAATTTTTTTTTATTTTTCCATCAATGAAGCTATATGACAGTTTATTTTTGTGGCAAGAGTTATAGCTTGTACTAGCACCATTTTTTAAAACATTAAGGGCGACATGTCCCAATACAAATGCACCATAGTTCTGGTGCATTTTGCGGCAAAAAAACTTTTGACGCCATATTTTCATTATAAATGAACTGTAACATACAAAAGCTAGGCGCATTATACGCTGGGCATGACACATTGTTATGCACCTAAAAAGGCACATCAACCCTTAAGGACCCTGGACGTATGAGTACGTCCCAAGGTCCAAAAGCTAATCGCCACTAACATCCGGCCATTACAATGTGAACGGGCAGTGTCGTCCGCCCGCTCTGTTTAACCGTCGGACACCGCGGCAAAGATGGCCGCAACGTCTGAATGAATGACGATCGGTGCCGCGCACCTATCGTCAGGGTGATCGGCACCGTCGCAGCATAGTTGCAACAATCCGACCCCCGGACATGGCAGTGGGGAGCCTTGGAAAGGCTCCTGTCACTTCCATGTCCTGGTTTGCCCCACTTCCGTCAGCAAACCGCTATCTTGATACAGTCTAATGCATTGCCTATACAATGCATTAGACTGTATTGACAATCGCACCACCTAGTGGTCAAGTACCATAGGTGGCCTCAATGTTAAAGTAAAAAAAATAAATAAATAAAGTTTTACAGTACAAAAAAAGAAAAGTATTAAAAGTTCAAATCACCTCCCTTTCCCCATTTTACAAATAAAACAATAAAATAATAAAAAAGTTACACATATTTGGTATCGCCGTGTCCAAAAAAGTCACAATCTATAAAAAGATAACATTATTTATCCCATGCGCTGAACACCGTAGAAGAAAAATAAATTCCGAACGCCAAAATTGCGTTTTCTGATCATATTATGTCACTTAAAAAATTGAATAAAGGTGATTAAAATAGTCGCATCCATTCCAAACTGCTAGCGATAAAAAGTACACTTCAGCCCACAATAAATGCCCCCTCACTGACATCCGTAGGTGTTAGTACAAAAAAATTATTGGTCGCACAAACTGGCGCCGCAGCGCAAATTTCAGAAATAGAAAAAGTTTGGAATTTTTTTACGGTACCAAAAAATAATGGAAACCCTACATGTTTGGTATTGCCAGATGCGTATCGACCTGTAGAATACTGAAAACACATTGTATTGACCGAAGATTGAACGCCGTAAAAGCCAAACCCCCGCAAACATGGCAAAAATAAAAAAATTTCCCATTTTGTCCCACTTGGAATTTTTTTGCGGTTTCCGAGTATATTCTATAGTATAGTGAATAACACCATTAGAAAGTACATCTTGTCCCGCAAAATAAAAGCCCTCATGTGTCTATGGAGGTGGAAAAATAAAAAAGTTATGGTTCTAGAAAGGCGAGGAGGGAAAATGAATGTGTCAACAACAAAAAACGGCAGGTCCGTAAGGGGTTAAATACATTAACAATGATACGCTGTGCGCCTCCATAACACAATGCACCTATCAAGGCGCATTGCATCCACTAGTAATGATATGCTATGTGCCTCCATAATGCAATGCACCTCGATAGACGCATTAAATACACTAGCACTGGTACACTATGCACCTCGTTTGCGCAATGCACCTTTTTAGGCGCATTAAGGGCCATATGTATGAAAACTGCCTATGTCTAAAATTCACTTTGCTGCCTATAGTATCCAGTCAGAGTTCCCCTTTCATTTCATATAGTGCTCTGGAAAAATGAGAGAGGAGCTCTGATTGGTTGCTATGGGCAATAAAGTGAATTTTAGACCTTGACAGTTTTCATCCCTGTGGCCTTAAAGGGGATTTGCCAGGACTCAAGTTACTTACCTCCTTATCAGCACAGGGAGAATGTCAACAAATCAGTCATGAAACCTGCTAGGCTGAGAGGGAGGGGGTGAGCAAGAAGTGAGGAATAAGGGAGCGTCACAAAACTTAACTAAAATAATGACATTGCAACAGTGCAGACACAGACACAGGCTCATACACTGCACATTCCTCCCCAGCCCCTTGAAGCTCATTAATTTTCATTGTCATCAGATAAGAAGTGTTTCACACAAGCGTGGCCTGTCAGCTCCTTGGTCCTGTCTAATGCTTTCAGGTAACTAAGGGGGATTGAGAAATGCTGTAGTTCCCATAGGCTTCACTTTTTGTAATCACATATTTTTATAAAAGTGATTAAATACCCATTTTGGAGGATCCCACGCCAACATTACATGGTGGCAAAACCCCTTTAAGTTTTGCTATGCAAGGTATACCAGAGCCAGATTTCTGAAAGGATCATACTTTCAGGTGCACTATACACTGATTAAATGCACCTAAAAACTGTTGCGATGATGCAAATTTTCGGACATGTCGCCCTAAATTTCTTGATTAACATATAACAAGAGGGGGGGGAAACTGCATTTTTTAATGCAGTGGCAGAATGGCTAACAATGTGCTCTAAATATTCTATTAGCTTTCTTATATAGGTCAATAAGAGTACAGCAATACAATAGGGGTATAGATTTTTAATGCTTCGGTACTTTTTAAAATATTTTTGTGTTACAACACTTTTAGACTCAAAGCTTTGGGTTTTTTCTTTGTTGTAGCCATATAAAAGCTTGTTTTTTGCAGGATGCATTGCAGGTTTTTGCCACCAATTTCTAGTATATCTATTTTTTGAATGGCTATTTTTATAGGGGAATGGTAAAAACAGCAGTTCTGCCATTAGTTTGTGTTTTCTAATTTGTCACACATCATGCAGTTTAAATAATGTTTTATCTTTTTTTCTACAGCTCATTACAATTGTAGAAGTACCATATATCTTTTTATTTTTGAACAAATATTTATTATTACTTAATTAATTAATTCCAGGGTGCTGTACACTCGAGGGGGGGTTACATACATAAAATATGTCAGATAACGTGAATGACAATGATAAATGACTAACAACTGGTACAGAGGAAGACAGGAACTTGCCAGCAAAGGCTTACAACGTACCAGGGAGGAGGAAAGAGGCAGAAAGTGGAGAGTGGCCATGTGTGTGGCGTGATATCGTGGAAGCAGGGTAATTGTAGATTATAGGCTATTCTGAAGATATGGGTTTCCAGGTTGCACTTGAAACTAGTGGGGGTGGCGGAGACTCTGATGTGTAATAAGTTCCAGACAATGGGGGAAGCACAAGAGAAGTCTTGGAGACGGTTATGTGAAGAGCTGATAAGAGAAGAACAGAGAAAATGGTCCTGTGAGGAGCAAAGATTGTGTGAGGGGATTAAGGCAGAGATATTTGGGTGAACAGGTAACGGAGAGCCTTGTAGGTCATGGTTAGTAATTTGTGTGATGGAGGGGCTAAGCAACACATGTTGCCCTTAGCAACCACCTCCTAAAGTTCTTTGTATAAAGGTGTGGTGTGGGACTTGTGGTGCACCAGCGATGAAGAACTATACACAACACATCTTTCCGGAGTTAACGAGGCTTTTACTCTTGACTTTCACAAATGTTCACACTCCAAACAGTTCTCCTGCGTCACGACAACCAGCAGCTCCAGCAACCACACAGTTAACGAAGGGGTCTCCTGTTGTCCTCCTCATTGTTCTACCTGACCTCCTCCATAGTCTCCTTCTACTTGGCCTCAGGTCTTCTGCTGTATTTTCCTGCTTCTCCCTGGATCGGTGTCTTTTCCTGGACACTGCCTGCCTCTTAGAGCGGGGACCTTTCCCCGGCCTCTCCCGTTTTTCTGCTTAACATGTTCCACTTAGCAGGGAACATCTGGAACAGTAAGCACAAGAATCTGCCTCCCCTCATGGTTGCAGTCCTCCTTCCTTTGTGGCAGCTTAGCTTCTCTGACTTCTCTCACTCTCTTTTCTCGCTGAACTCAACGGAACTCCAGCTTCCCTCGAGCTGATAGGCTGCCCCCTGAACTGATTAACTAACCCTTTCCTTGCTACAACCAGCATTTTTCTCTTTGTGGTTTCCCATGGCAACCTAGTAGTACTACCAACCCCAACACAAGTATATTAACCAACCCTTACATTTCAACTGAATTCGCTGGACAATAGGTAACCAGTGAAGAGACTGGCAGAGGAGAAGCGATGTGGATCAGATGGGCAACCGAGTTGAGGATGATTTATTTATTTTTTTGGTTGAAAAGCTTATTTAGTGTAAAATCTTATTTTCACTTCCTGTAAAAGCTGTAGTGTTGTTGGGCCCACTCAAGTTCTCCCCCTACCTACTTACAGGGGCCCACTATCTACCTACCCACAGGGGACCCTATATAACTAACTGCCAGGGCACCAAAGGGGTTATTATATTACCATTTGGGGCACTATGGGTGGTTAGTTTGTAAATGGGGGGCACGGTTAGAAAGAAGATAAAGTGAGGAGTCTCAGGTGTTTTTGTTGAGAATCCCGCAGAGACAAGTGGTGGCCAGGAAAAGTCATCATGACGGTCTGGACTGGATGGAGAAGAAAAGAGAAAGAGAATGACTCAAACAAGACGTCACCTGTGAGTCACTAAATGTCACTGTACTGTGTTCACTTGTATCTAACACTATGGGCCACATATGTGAAAATTGTCTAGGACTAAGACTTTCTTTGTTGCCCATATCAACCAATCAGAGCTCCACTTTCATTTCATATAGTATATAGTATATAACCTTGTCACTACTTCCTCCACAGACATGTCTGCCCCTCACCTCCTGTCTCTTCCCCCCTCCTTGTAGATTGTAAGCCCTCGCGGGTAGGGTCCTCTCTCCCTCTGTCGTGCCAATTGTCATTATCACTTATCACTGTACTCGTTTGACTTATGTAATGTATGTAACCCCCTCATATGTACAGCGCCCTGGAATCAATGGCGCATTAAAATAAATAATAATAATAATAATATAATGCTCTGAAAAAATGAGCTCAGATTAGTTGCTATGGGCAACAAAGAAAGTCTTAGACATAGACAGTTTTCAAATATGTCCCCCTATATGTTCACTGTATAGTGGTAATATTGGTCTTATTGTAATGGATTATATTCAGTAACAGTATCATGGCATTATTCTGCCTTTTTATGGTGGAGTTATGTGGTGATGATGTGGCGGTATTATTTGGCCTTTGTATATTGTTATTATTTGTAATATTGGTCTTAGTATACTGGTTTGGTCAGTAACATTATGGTGGTATAAGTCACCATACATTGTGATATGTGGCGGTATTATTTGGTCTTTGTATATTGTTATTGGTTATATTGGTCTTGGTTTACTGGTTTGGTCAGTTTCATTATAGTGGTATTAGTCACCAAATGGTACTGATATGTGGATGTATTATTTGGCCTTTGTATATTTTTTGGTATTATTGGTCTGGGTATACTGGTTTGATCAGTAACATTATAGTGATGAGATACAGTAATCATGTTGCGGTATTTGCTGGCCCTTGTATACGTATTGACCAACACACCATAGATAAACTGTACATTGTAAAATCCAGCAAGAACTAAATCCAAAAACAATGACGCAATTGCATTTTTTTTTCTGGGGGGGGGCCAGACGCTTTAGCTATATGGGTCCCTGAAATTTCTGATGGCGGCCCTGGCTGCGGATTTCTTTTCCGCGGTGTCTGAGGGGTTAAACAGCACGGGATGGAGCCGGCACCATCCCATGCTGTAAATGCTGGGTGTTAGCTGCAAAGGCCCTTACCGGCACTATGACTTACTCATACGTCATATATCGGTAAGGGGTTAATTAACTCGAATTTCAACTATGTTCCAAATTAGAGTTAGTTACAAAACCACTTGTATTTTCTTAAAAAAATACAGTGCTACATGTATAAAAACTGTTTAGGTCTAAGACTTTCTTTCTTGCCCATAGCAACCAATCAGAGCTCCCTTTTCATTCATATAGTGCGCTGAAAAATGAAAGGAGAGCTGTGATTGGTTGCTATGAGCTAAGACCTGGACAGTTTTCATAGATGTCCCCCACATTTACTTGTTTTTGATGCAGTTGACATGCATGCACTGAATCCAGTCTATTTTAGTGATATTTTAAGTAGTCTCTTTTAACCATTTATATGCCACATATTCATTTCAATATAGAGAGAAGGCACATTGGCACCAAGATTCAGATACAGGGCCTTCTTATTCTCAAGATTCATGGGAGTCCAATGAGAAATCACAAATCAAATACACACAATGAAAGCAGATGTCTGAGGATGGGTTCCCACATTGCATTTCAAACTACCCAAAAAACTCATGCATTTTTAATTAATCCAAGTTTCACCTGTGTTCCATATTAGAGTTAATTACAAAAACATCTGCATTAAAATATGTGTTTTCTATACGCATGCAGTAATGCAATTTGTAAACCCATTGGCAATATCACTGCTCGAATGCCTCACAAGTTCTTAAAGGACTTGTCTACCTACAATTTTTTTAATCATACTTATGCCTATTTGAAATAACACAGTTATACTCACCTTTCCCCTCACCTGGGATCCAGCGCTGCCTCATCCTCACTCTCACCGGTCTTCTATTTTCTTCTTGTTTCTTCCAATTACGCGCCACTGCTACTTCATCATTCTTACAGCTCATTTGTAATTAGGCACTAGCATTATAAAAATAATTTTAAAAAATGAATGTGGACAACACTTTAAATGACCAAAATATAGTAAAACAATAACGAATATAAAATGTACATACATACAATGCATCAAATCCCTCATAATCAGGTAAATCGGATAAAAGACAAACTCATATTCTTAAAGGGGGTTTCCGCTTCCTCTAAAAAATTAGTGGGAAAGTCCTGGTGGCCCAATAAAAATGCCTTCACTCACCTTCTCCTGCTCTAGCATTCCAGCTGTAGGTTTCTGCAGTCTTCTGTTTTCTTTCTTTTACTTCTGAACAGGGACATCATCAGTGCTGGAATGTAGAAGGGGGAGTAGGCAAATATAGTATTTTTCCGTAGTGTCCTTTCCAGCAGTACAATATGGGGATAATTTCTGTTCTGCAGACTGATATCACAGGTGGAACTTCTAATGCAGAGAAGTATATTATATAATATTCCCCAAACTGTTTTTTTCTGTCCTACAGGACGTAGAACAGGTGGATATCTGACTTTCTTGTCAAACTAAATTTACTGCATGGAAGTTGACAAGACCCTATTAAAATCCCCAGGTTTGGAAACTGGGTCTCTTCGGGCGCAAAATGGTGTTACTACACAGCAACAAGTATCCCTGGATTATGGTTCCCCTGCACAATCTGGTGACATCATGCATCCTAGTGTGCCAACTCCACAGTGATACAGAGCTAGAGGTTGACTCTTCACTGCTGAGGTCTCAAGGTCTTTCGAATAGACTTATAGAGACCTTTAGTCACTCCAAAGGCTCCACTGCTAACAGAGCATTTGCAAGGAAAAAAACTATATTCTCGGCCTGGTGTTCTTCTAAAAAATGTTCTCGAGGTTCTCCTAATAAAAAAACCCTACTTGTATTCCTTCAACAAGGATTTTACAAAGACTCTTATACTCTGAGCATACAGGTGGTGGCCTTGTCTGCCTCCTTTGGAGTGTGCTTTGGAGTCCACCCCTTAGTGAAGAGGTTCATCAGAACAACATCCAGGCTGAGACCTAGGATCATGCTCTAATCATTTAATTCCTCCCAAGATTTAGGCATAAAGTCCCTTCACAGGCTAACATTAACTAGAGCATTAGCCTTCCGGCAATTATGGAGCCTTTCAATCCGCAAGAGGATTTTCGCCAGATCAAAATGGTGAGACGTCTAAGAACATATCAAGAAAGGACTGCCCCTTTCAGAATAGATGAGAACGTGCTAATCTTCTTCGCTGGTGCAAAGAAGGGACTAAAAGTCTTCATGTCCACCATCTGAAAGGGGAGGAGTTTGGGGCTATTATATAGTATACTCCTCCTCATTAAAAATTCCATTTGTCCTATCAGTCCGAAAGGTGGATATTATCCACATACTGTGATACTGAAAGAGCTAAGGGAAAACAGATTTATATTCTGAATTATAAGCTTTATTTTTAATAAACGCAAAACCCCATTAGAGATTAGAAAAGACTAGATGTTAAGTTGTTTGTCTATGCATCTATTCATTTATTGCACACTGTCACCCACAGGTAACACGTACAGCTGCGGCAGCATGTACACTTCTTCCAAGAGCACGTTCACTACAGATTAATGTCAGAATAATTTAATAGTTGCAGGTTCACGCTCAGCTTCCTTTACAATCTTAGCACTCCATTTATTTATTTAATTATTCATTTTATCTCCATTGCTGCCTGCTATGCTCTCCTCTTATGGTATTTACTGGATTTTCTTGATAAGCTGCTCTGAAAGGGCTACAGGTAAGTTATAAGTACCCACACTTTAACAGATGGAAAAAATTTTTTTAGCATCCTCATCTAGTAATGATTTATAAGTAATGAGTCCTGTCTATACTGTCTATAAGGCTAGATTCAGAATATGAACAGATGGTTCAAGGCTTGGTTGGCTATCTTTCTTCCCTCAGGTTTACTGTACATGTGATCTGTCAGTGAATATCACATCATATTGACTTGTCAGGGAAAGAGATGCAGGTTCATCCGGGAAATAAATATTTGCATAGCAGAATATTCTGAAATTATTACCATAATTTAGAACGCAATCGCTGTATTTATTGAACCGTTCTCACTGGAATACCTGCAGCTGTGCTTTCTTGACTACATTGGTTGTAACACTATGCTATAATGGAGTCCCAATATAAATGGAAAAAAAACAGCAAAATCATATGATAATGAGCCACTTATTTAAATGAGCTGGCAGTAATTTTTAGTTGCATTTATTTTGAATCTTTTTATTATGGGCAGCTGTGTCCTGTGATCCCCAGTGCCACAAGCCAGACGCCGGCTCATGTCTGAGGATGCAGAAGCGTCCACTTACCTATTTGCTCCTTTCACTTTCATGCCACCCCCTCAGACGGCCCATGCTGCTGTATACTCTACTGTCACTGAATGCGCACACACACTGATCCTTGCCAATTTAAAGGGCAAATGCAGGCTGCAAATGTCTTCCTCCATCTATCAACAAAATCTCTCCTTTATTTGAGGGGCAAATCCTCCTTAGTCCTTTGCCTGATTTTAGGTGTCATTTCACATCTGTCAGTGATTCTGTCTCATTGCATTTTCTAGTTCTGACTTTGGCTATACCTCCTGATTACACTCGCCTGCTGCCTGCCTTGAACTTTAGCTCTGAACTGTACTCTTCCTGCCCTGACCCATTGGCTGTCTATTTCTGTAGCTTGATCTTTCTTTACTGCATGCTAGACATTTCACATTGCCATTGCAGTGTGCACTGGGGGTAGCGATCTGGGATGTTCCTGTAATGGAGCCCAAGCCCCCTCACATGTGTTGGGGCTGTGGACCAGGGCCTCTTCAGAATCTGCTCCTCAGCCCAGCCATTTGCCAGATCCAAAAAGCAACTTTGCAGATTCATCACCCAGTTTTAAGTAGGTCTTGTGACATCCAGTCTAACCACCACTCTACTATGTCAACAAAAGATCAGTGTCTCCTGTGTGACTGTCTGTGAACTACAGGATTACAATATTTTCTATTAAAACCTTTCTAGCTACTGTCAGACCTATGTGACCTGCGCATAATCTCCAAAGGTCTCTGATGAGAACGGAGAGCTGGTCACACTTGCATATGTCTCTCCATTCTGTTCTATTGGAGTTCTAAGTACAGCTGAACACACCACTCACCTAGACCAGAATGGAGAGTCAAACTCAAGTATGATCCGCTCTTCATTCTCAGCTGAGGCTTTCAAGAGGCCATTCCCGAGATAGTTGCAGGTCCCACATCCTATCACACCTTGATGGTATATCCTATCAACATGCTATTAAAGTGCATGGTGGGAACACCCCTTTAATCAATATATGCGTCTCCAAATAGTGTCATTATAAAACACTACTCATCCTGCAAACAGCAAGCCCTCATAAAGCAGTGTTGAGGGAAAAACAAAAATGCTTTAGCTCTTAAAATGCATTGATGCAAATGTAAAAAAAATCTCTGTTGTTTTAGGCCTTGTTCACACGGCTTAAAATGGGACTGATTGCAGCCGTACTGTGCGCCGTATTTGCGCTGCAGTACGGCTCCAATCCGTCCCAGTAACTATGGCAATCCACAGTTCTCATAGAGAACTATGGATTCTGTCTCTTCTCACGGCTCGGCAAATTCACCGCGGGGGGAGAAAGTGACATGTGAATTATTTAAGGCGTGGGGCCGGCGAGCTGCACTTCTGCCTGAGTAATTGTGGGGCGAAATCCGTCCCCACAATTACGCCGGCAATAAGCTGTGTGAACGAGGCCTTAGAGGTCAATTTAGACCCAGCCCAGAAAAGCAGGTGTGCGATGATAACGTAATAAAGTCCATATAAGGGTATGTTAACATGGCTTATTTGAGCGAGCATTTTGCCGCGTATATCGCTGCATCTTGCGATTTATACGTGGCGATATGCACGCCGCAATTACGGTAATATAGCTCTCATAGAGAGCTATGGATTACATGTCAACCCCCCCCCCCCCCCCCTGCACGTACAATACGATCGTATTGTACGTGCGGGGGGAGAATTGACATGTACATTGTTTTCGCTGATTACGCGCCGCGAACAATGCATGTCAATGGGGCCGGCGAGCTGCCGGCACCCCTGTGCTTTGGAAATCAGCGCATGCTTCCAAAGCACCCAGCGTATTGTGGCACTTACTATATGTGCCACAATACATCGTGTGAACATAACCTAACAATTAGGTGCAGAGTATGATAAACTGCAGCTTTTTCAACTAAAGAACAAAAGTGAGTGGTGACTGAATGCTCCCCACTCGAATAGAGCCTGTTTCATATCAGCTATGGAGGTTCCATTCAGAACCTCTGTTGCAGATTCTGCTGAGAATGACGATGGTCCCTATTGTCCCCAGGATGGATAGTGACCTGGCTAAAGTCTCTCCTCATGTTCAAATTACTTTTAGAAGGGGGAGAAGTCTGGGTGATTGACTGACGTATAGTCATCTCGGTCAAAAAGTATCTAAGGTAGGTTGGCTTAACAGAAAGGTTCAAGTTTGCTACAGGTGTGGACACTGTAAGGCATCATAATGAATAAACCAATGCCTGATACTTATAGGGCCACACAGAACGTGTCTCAGCAGAGCACAGCACCTTGCGACTCTACACAAGACAGGATTTTGACTTTCCTATCATAATATTATGTAGTTAAAAGGAACCTGTCACATAGGTTATGCCCCCCTTGCTGAGGACAGACAAGCTGTGTCAACCCGCTGTTTCAGCGCGTGTCCTTATTCTGTAAGATGCTGTAGTTTTAGAGCATTTAATGCTCAAATCTTATTCATGAGCAGGTGATAGCCCCGCCCAACAAATGCTAGCCCTGCCCACCTGGCAGTTATTCACATGTTTCTACCTATTCAAACTAACAGGTTAATCAGTTGTGAGGTGGGCAGGGCTAGCCTCAGGTGGGCGGGGAATGAATTAAACGGACTCTTTTCATGACTCTTTTCGGGCTTAAAACTGCAGATTTGAGTGCTGAATACACAAACTCCATCATCTTACATAATAAGGGACACAGCACTGGAAATAGCAGGTCTATCTCTAGCTGGTGCTGTCCTCAACAAGGGGGGCATAAACCATATGACAGGTTCTCTTTAAGTGCACACGCATACATGTGTTATCTTGATTTACTAGCCCCAAACGGAGTCCACTAGTGAGTAATTTTGCTCTTTAAATGGCCATGGCTGCTTTATACAGTGATGCTGCCTTGTCTACTGGCTTTCTGCATATTTAGATCCACATCACTGTATAGTGATATTACCTGTGTCTATTGGCTCTTTGCACAATTACCACAGATATATACCATGATATGGTGAGATTACCTGTGCTTACTGGCTCTTTAAACTATTCAGAGCCAATGATACTATTCTATTAATATATCTGTGTCTGTAGTCCTGATAGTGCCTTTAAGGTGGTACATTGCTAGGACACTGTATCTGTGGACTTTACAGTATTTTGAGGATAGATATTGTTAAGATACTTTGTAAAGACATAAACTTGGTTAACTCAATGATGAATAGACCCGTGTGTTTGGCAGTATATTTACACTCATCCTTCCTTTGTAATTCCCCTGATGAATTCCTTGCTTTTTATGTAATTTAGGAAATACATTGGGTTTAAGTACTTCCAAACTTAGGGTGAACCAAGACTCACTGTTACGAGTGGTGCCGCAGCCCGGGGTCTGTGCTGCGGGCGCACTCGTCTCTGCCCCGTCCCTGCTGTGCTCGGGGAGCGTTGTGCCGCAGTCTGCGGGCGCGCTCGCTCCCCCGTTGCTCGGACTTACCTGACCGTGCTCCTGCTGCTTCTCTCCTGACTGCCAACCGTGAGGGAGCTGGGACGCGCGCCCGCCGGCTCTCTCGGATTTAAAGGGACAGCGCGCCGGTAATTGGGGTAAGGGCTCCACCTCTTATTGGACTCCGCCGAATCAATAGTGCCCTTATACTATGCGAGGGAGCCTGCTTTACGGTCCGGTTGCCAGAGCCGTGTACCATTCCCTCCGGCTTACATTTCTTGACCACGAACCTTCGCCGCCTGCCCTGACCTCTTGGCCAGTCCCCGACTACGAGTTTGCCTGTTGATTCGGTACCTCTATGAGAACTATGAATTGTCGTAATTATAGAGCGCATTTCCCCGCGTATTAAGCGCAATACGCCGCGAAATACACAACGAAATGCGCCCCAAAATAAGCCATTTGAATATACCCTAGCAGCGACATCTATGAATGGGGCTGGCGTCTTTTGGGACACAAAGGGGCAGAAGTCTGGCGTCTTTTCATACATCACCCTAAATTTAACACAATCAAATTTAACAAGCATTGAAGTTCTCTGGAGTGTCATCTTTTGTCAAAGTAGTTTCAATTTAAAGTTTAATCACTTAAATATATATAAAAAAAAGAAACTTTATTTTTATAGCAGTAACATATTGTGCAGCGCTGTACAATTAGGTGATGTTTCTTTTTTAAATCCTTGCTATATGCTACTAACATCTGTCATGAAAACAAATGAGAAAAGGATTCTGTCCATCCAAGCATGCAGTCTGAAAGAGGATGAAGGGTATGACAAGTTAATCAGGTACGTTTATATACAATGTACAAAAGTAAATAATGCTATGTGAACAAATAGTCTGCAGCAAGGTACAATGAAGATAATGTCAGTGTTGAGTGAAGAGAATAAATAGGTAATTGTCCTCATGGGCTAGATAGTAATTACAAAATAGTTTTGTCATAAGCTTCCCTGCGCAACCTATTGTTTCCATGGGGATATAGACTGTAATTCACATTGTGAAGAGGTGTTTTCGTGCTGTACATACAGATATACCAAGATTAACAACATACTAAGATTAGCTCTACAGTCTGCACTGGGAGCTCTATTTCCCATATAACAGCCCCAGTTACTGGGGAAATCAGCAAACAAAATGCCCCTGAAAGGTTTTTTTACTGATCTTAATTATATAATATCTTAAAAAAATAAATAAATGAAACACAAAAAATAAAAAAAACTAATAAAAAAACACTGACAGTCCAAACTGCAACTTTTCATCCTGCCCTCACAACCTTTAAACTTTACATCACCTATTTAAAAGTCTGTGACACAATTATAAATCTTATTTTAGTGACACTTTTGTTGTTTAAAAAATAACTATAAAATGTGAATACACAGAATTTTTTCTTTATTTACCATTTTCCCTGATACTGTTTAAAAAAATAAAAATAAAAATCTAGTGCAAAAATTACATGAAACTGAAGCCTTAGGTCCGGTTCACACGGCTTATTGCCAACGTAATTGCGGGGACGGATTTCGCCCCGCAATTATGCACCGTAAATAATTGACATGTCACTTTCTCCCCGCCCGGCGGATTCGCCGCGTGGGTAGGAGAGACGGAATCCATAGTTCTCTATGAGAACTGTGGATTACTGTAGTTACTGGGACGGATTGGAGCCGTACTGAAGCGCAAATACGGCGCGCAGTACGGCTCCAATCTGTCCCAGAATAAGCCGTGTGAACGAGGCCTTACTTATCATTCATGGAAAAAGGAAATATGGTTAGAATATACAATATGTTCCAACAATAGTTGGAGAGTGAATATATAAAGTTTTTGAAAACAGTATTCTTTACAGTCTGATTACATTAACTGTAGAATGTAAACCTTTAGTAGGAATAAGTTGCTACAAAATAAATAGAACAACATTCATAAAATAAGAACAAAACCATTTAATCACTGGTCATAAAAAAGCAGATTAGTATCTTCTGTTAAAGAAAGCTATAAATTATAATGACTGAAGTAACAAGACCACATAATGAGTTAGAATAACTGGAACTGTTATAGGAGCCTGCAAGTATTTTATTTTTTTTTTTTAATGTCACTTACTGTATAAATAAAGCGAGCCTAAGGAAAATCTAGATATGATAAAATGGACTGTAGTAAATAGTGCTAAACCATCTTGTCTAATAAAACATACCTGTATGATCTAAATCACTTGTATCCACTACAATTACCAGCCTAAATCTCTTCTTAATCATAGATAGTTATTTTGTTGAATCGGTAATTACCTTCATACTTTCTGACTCATGGGACGCTATTAGGGCTTGTGCACATAGAGTTTTCACTCCGTGTTACAATCGCTTTAGGGGATCTAAACAATTAGCAGTGACTTTATCACTGCTGTCTATGCTGAACACGGAGCGGCGTTCACATGAGAGATTGCCGCTGCGTGTTTCAATAGTGCAGCTCAGCTCCTTCTCGAAAAGAATTTACATGCAATTCTTTTCAAGACGGAGCATAGCTGCGCTATTGAAACACGCAGCGGCGATCTCTCATGTGAACGCTGCTGCATGTTCAGCGCAGCGAGCAGTGAGAATCTCACTGCTAATTGTTAGATCTGTCTTGGGGACCGACAGCGCGGACTCCAAGACGGATCCCTAAAGCGATTGTAACACGGAGTGAAAACTCTGTGTGAACAAGCCCTTATACGTATTGTAAACATAAATAGAAATGTTCTTAGGGAGGAATCACACAGTTAAATCTGTTCCCGACAAAATGTAACTTAAAGGAGTTGTCTCACTACAGGCTTTCAGCATACCTCAGTGTGTCTGGCACCATAGGATTTTTAATTCAGGGGCGTGCTTCTTGTCTGCCTCTTCTCCTCCCTCTTCTCCCCTCCCCTTAGCACACAGACAGCTCTCCTCCTCCAACTGCAGTAACTTCTGTACAGCAGGGAGAAGGCGAGGGGGTTTGCTGCCAGAGTTTATCCTGTGTGTGCCTGCCTAGGTCTGCTGCAGGCTGCTCACTGCTGGATCAGCTGCACTGTGCTGCTCCTCTCCACAGAGTCAGGAGACAGGAGAGTGCTGATCTATGAGTGTAGAGAGGTCTATGAAGCTGTGTATGCTAATAGTAGACGAGGGGGGGGATGTAAGTGTTCCTATACCCCCTGCTTAGCATACAAATCTCAACTAACAACAAACAAACCCTATCCTGTGCTGTCCTCTCATCAGAACAGACACAGGGCAGCTGTGAAGTGTGTTACTATAATCACGATGTGTCACTAATACAGCAGAGCAGGGAGGGATATGAACCGTTCACGTGCCCTCCTAATCTGTTCTATTAGTATAGTCAAAGCTCCACAGACACATCATGATTATAGTAACACACTTCACTGCTGTCACATCGTACTGACCACAGATCAGCCTCACCTCTGCTCTCCTCAATCTGTGTAGAGAGCAGGAGGGAGCAGGCACATACAGGGTTAATCCAGGCAGCACAGCTACACAGACACAGAAGACAGAGCCCTCCCGTACAGAAGCATCACAAGTGGCCTCATACTGTGCGGGAGGGCTCTGTGCTCTGACCTGTATTCAGAAGCTGATGAGTCACCTCACCAGCACTGGCAGCCAGTGAGAGAATAATCAACAGGTCGGCTGCTATCGTGATCTGAGGAGCTGATGTACTCCTACTACCAGGGATAACTAAAAATCAGTAGGACATTTGTAATGAACATATATTGCAAAGCTGCTTGTTTTTTAAAGATCTTTTAATTAAAACCATTAATTGTAGCGAGACAACCTCTTTAATAGCATTATCATGTTTTAGGTGTTTCAGACTTGTAGGTTGTATAATAGAAAGATGGTAAGAACGTGCCATGTGTTAATAAACTATATTTTACTCTATAAAGAGCCAGTTGCTTCTAACTTTGAATACAAAGCAGCCTTTTACTGCAGCATCAGACAATGTAAAATATTCTGATTATAGTGGTTTATATTTTCCAGGAGTAAAATGTCCTGACAGCATCATTTATAATGTCTTTCTGGTCAAGCAATGGTACATACACAACACATTTGTCATACTTAGCCAGTCACTGCAGAATGAGTAAACGTTGCCTAACAAATGAGGTGAAAATGGTACAAGGGTTCAATATGTAGGACAAATAAACTATGTAGATGCTACATGTCAGAACAATACAATAAATGGGGCATGTGCATTAGTTGTTATGGTATAAAATGGACAAAATATACAGGCAAAGTAAGCAGTGTAATAACAGTACATCACAAAAAGATACCACTCTTCTGTCCTCTTCCATGAGCCTTAACAAATCTTAATGCGACAAGTGTCTCTTTCCTTAAAATTTTATATAGGACAATTTCAAATAGGGCAATTGGACATTAGGGTGGAGAAAAAGGACAAAATGTAAAGTGCTACCGACACAAACCACAAAAAAAAGTAGCACTCTGACTAATATAAAACTTACCATACAGCTATTAAACAGAACACACCCAGAGACAGAGGACTCTTTCAGCATGTTTACTCCTTGACACTGATTAAGCCTGTGAACAAATAACCAACATTTACTCTTCTGTGGGTGCTAGTGTGCCTGCATCCTTTCCTGTTATTATTATATTGCTGCTCTCACCTATGGCGGCCAACACTTCACCCACACCCCCAGATCTGAGAACAGGCATACTTCTCTCTCCACACTGCACTTACCAGGTCATTCCTCCTGCAACCTCTCGCCCATTCCCCTTCTTTGAGGTCCATACCCTCAGACTCTTTTGGCCAGTTTCTCTTAAATGGGCAGTTGTATACAGATCCCCTGGCTCTCTCTCCCAGTTTCTTGATCATTTTGGTGTCTGGCTCCCTCACTTTCTCTCTACTGAAATACCCACACTCATCATGGGTGATTTTAACATCCCCTTTGACTCATGTCTCCTTCTGCCTCTCAGTTTCTTTCACTAACATCTTCCCTTGGCCTTCCGCAATTTGCAGATTCTCCCACTCACAAGGATGGGAACTCGCTTGATCTAGTCTTCTGTCGTCTCCGCTCAATTTCTAACCTTACCAAATCTCCTTTTTCACTTTCTGATCATAACCTTAGCTCTTTAGCTATCATTAATTGGCAGCTTTCTCTGGACACACCTGCCCCATCACACATTCAGAAACCTCCGCTCCATGAACTCCCTATATCCAATCCCTTGCCTGTTTTTGTCACCTGCACCTCAAGAACATCTCCAGAATCCATCCTTTTCTTACTGTGGAAACAACCCAGACTCTTAGGGCGACATGTACAGTATGAACAGAGCTGCGGCAGATATCTGGCATCTTTTCAGCCCAAAATCAGGCACAGACTCATTCATACTTTTTAAATCTCCCGCACGCCACTCTCGGGCACATTAAACAGAGCCTGCGGCGCTATGTAATGCGGCCGGTCTCGGGGACACACTAGAACTGTAGCGATGCTACGTATTTATAGTTTCGCTATGGCATTTCTGGGCGCATTACAGCTGGAACAGGTATACCACTTTCAAAGTGGTATACCTTAGCCAGAACTGTCGCCCGAGCTCTAGAATGCGCTGTAGAGCGGGTTCATACATCAGGCGCATTCTAGACTAAAGTTAGGTGCATGAAATTTGTCGTGTTAACACCAAATTTCATACATGTCGTCCTTATTGTTGCTCTTATTCTTTCTCATCTTGACTACTGTAACTTCCTGCTTATCGGTCTCCCTCTCCAATCTGTCCTGAACGCAGCAGCTAAACTCATCTTTCTTTCCAGCTGCTTTACTGATGTCTCTGACCTGTGTCAGTAACTGTACTGGTTGCCCATTCACTACAGAATACAACATAAACTCATCACTCTCACCCATAAAGCTCTCCACAGTGCTGCACCCCCATACATCTTCTCCCTCATCTCTGTCTACCATCCTGCCCAGTCTCTCCGCTCTGCTCATAATCTGAGATTACATGCCACTGTCATCCGAACCTTCCATGTCCATCTCCAGAATTTTGCACGTGCTGCATCGGTTCTCTGGAACATGTTACACCATATGATCAGGCACACTTGCAACCCTCATAGTTTTAAGTGTGCTCTGAAAACTCATTTTCTTAGGCAGGCCTACCAAGATTCCTAATCATTAAACCCCCAATTTCTGTCACACACATTCCTCACTCCCTGCACTTGGGCACTCACAGGCACTAATCTGTTTATAGATGTATGGCCTGGGTGGCAGGTTCATCCACTTTTTTAGGTATACCACCCCATATTTATGTAACATGGCTGGACCATTGTAAACCAAGCACTTTTCACCCTTTGTCTCACCCATACACCCTAATAGGTTGTAAGCTCTTGGGAGCAGGGCCCTCACACCTCATGTCTGATTTGTAAGTAGCTTTTTTATAATGTAATGTCTGGTTTGTCTGTACCCTTTAAATTGTAAAGTGCTGCGGCATATTTTGGCACTATTTAAAGATTATTATTATTACACAGTCACTTCAATTAAATGGAGCACATGCAGTAGACGTGGTCCTTGTCAGTTTCTACTGGCACAAAAACTAGATGCAGGGTAAGGGTATATTCATATGGCATATTGCATCGCACACAGGTACGTGCTATAATGCGTTGTTAGCGCCTTTGAAAGTGCGCATTTGCAAGTGCTCACTTTCAAGGTACAACAGCTCGGGGCAGCTTTCTGCCTCATATACTTATCTACTGCTCGGCATATAAGCACCTGAAAGAAGTGACAGGTCATTTCTTTTTATGGGCATACATTACACGCCAAACAATATGACTGTAAAATCATCGTTGTCGTTTAGATTTCACTCAATGAGTATAGAGCCTGAACAATGGTGCACAAATACACTCCGAAGTACGCCTCACAAATACGCCATGTGTACGTAACCTAACACTGGTAGGCAACAGCTGTATAAAGAATTCTATGGTATATATCATAGGGTAGTAAGCTCTTTGATAACCCTACCTCAAAATTCTATGCACCGACTACTAGGATCCCACAGGTGCTTAGGCCATTCAGCATGGTACACAATGGCCTCTTCTCTTTTACTTCTCATACTGAGGCACCAGAATGGGACTGCTAAGCGACTCCTAATAAAATCAGTCAGACACCAGGAACAGAGCCAGCAAGACATATACCTGTGTGATTTTATTAGGCTAGGGCTATACTGAGACTTTCTGTAATGATTGATTGATTTAAAGCTACAGCTGCAGTCCAAAGGAAAACATTAAGTTGTATTCAATCAACTGCTACTCCATAGTTAAAATCAATCAATAGTATTGCAAATACTCACAGTGTAACCCTTTTGCCCTTTTTCAACAACAGGTCATGTTGCTAGCACCCCTTGTAGAGGGGGCACTAAAAACAAAAAAACTTATTTCCCATACACTGTTTGGGAAGAAGGGGGGGGACTGTTGTGAAAGCACCCTTTAACTTCTTCTCCCTATTTATCACCTTCCCTCTAGCTCCTATCTTAATGTGCCAATGTTTATTGTCATTTGTCCAATAGTTTGATCCTCCAGGGTCACCTGTTCCCCTCCATGACTGCAGCTGACCACATTACCTCTGTACAATAATCACTCATTTATTAGACTTACAGAGTTTATCGCTGCTCGCTACTATTGCAGAACCTGTTTAGAGATGAAGCTTTGTAAGGCAATTTACAGCTTCACTGGAGACTCCGTAACAGATTTCAACACATTTAATGAAAAAAACAGCATGCAGAGCTATGTATTCCAGTAAAATGACAGACATCATGTCTCAGGAGGGCCCTTCACTGTCATAGATTGCTGCCCATCATGTGACATATCAATAACAGACCTTGGTTTTCTGCTCATATTATAGAGCAGAAAAACTTAATTTCTAATATCTGAGAGGTAATGAAAGGGTCTCCATGATCGAACAGTACTTCTCTTTGGTATGCAGCAGTGTTTTTGGTGTCCTGTTGCTTGCTTTAAGGCACTTTCTTGGATTATCTGTGACGCGAGAAAATATTTTGGCTCTGGTGTTGTAGAGTTCTGCTAAATGGACACAGTGTTGGCTGTTAATTTGTACAGTAGGGAAAAAAAATATTTTGTCAGCCACAAATTGTGCAAGTTCTCCCAAGATGAGAGAGGACTGTAATTGACATCATATATAGACCTCAACTATGAGAGACAAAATGAGAAAACAAATCCCGAAAATCACATTGTCCGATTTGGAAAGAATTTATGGTGGAAAATAAGGATTTGGTCAGCTACAAACAAGCAAGATTTCTGTCTCTCACAGACCTGTAACGTCTTCTTTAAGAGACTCCTCTGTCCTCCACTCATTACCTGTAGTAATGGCACCTGTTTGAACTTGTTATTAGTATAAAAGATACCTGTCCACAACCTCAAATAGTCACACTCCAAACTCCACTATGGTGAAGACCAAAGAGCTGTCGAAGGGCACCAGAAACAAAATTGTAGCCCTGCACCAGGCTGGGAAGACTGAAGACTGGGAAGCAGCTTGGTTTGAAGAAATCGACTGTAGGAGCAATAATTAGAAAATGGAAGACATACAAGACCACTGATAATCTCCCTCGATCTGGGGCTCTACGCAAGAGCTCACCAAGTGAGGTCAAAATGATCGCAAGAACGGTGAGCAAAAATCCCAGAACCACATGGGGGGACCTAGTGAATGAGCTGTAGAGAGCTGGGACCAACGTAACAAAGGCTACCATCAGTAACACACTACACCACCAGGGACTCAGATCCTGCAGTGCCAGACGTGTCCCCCTGCTTAAGCTAGTACATGTCTGCGCCTGTCTGAAGTTTGCTAGTGAGCATTTGGATGATCCAGAAGAGTATTGGAAGAATGTCATATGGTCAGATGAAACCAAAGTAGAACTGTTTGGTAGAATCACAACTCGTCGTGTTTGGATGAGAGAGGATGCTGTTACATCCAAAGAACACCATACCTACTGTGAAGCATGGGGGTGGCAACATCATGCTTTGGCGTAGTTTCTATGCAAAGGGACCAGGACGACTGATCCGTGTACATGAAAGAATTAATGGGGCCATGTATCGTGATATTTTGAGTGCAAACCTCATCAGCAAGGGAAATGAAGATGAAACGTGACTGGGTCTTTTAGCATGACAATGATCCCAAGCACTCCACCAGGGCAACTAAGGAGTGGCTTCGTAAGAAGCATTTCAAGGTCCTGGAGTGGCCTAGCCAGTCTTCAGATCTCAACCCCATAGAAAACCTTTGGAGGGAGTTGAAAGTCCGTGTTGCCCAGCAAAAGCCCCAAACGAACAGGAAATCGGCATAGAGGAATGGGCCAACATACAAGCAACAGTGTGTTCCAACCTTGACTTACAGAAAACGTTTGACCTCTGTCATTGCCAACAAAGGATATATAACAAAGTATTGAGATGAACTTTTATTGACCAAATACTTATTTTCGACCATAATTTGCAAATAAATTCTTTTAAAATCAAACAATGTGATTTACGGGATTTGTTTTCTCATTTTGTCTCTCATGGTTGAGGTCTACCTATGATGTCAATCACAGGCCTCTCATCTTTTTAAGTGAGAGAACTTGCACAATTGGTGGCTGACTAAATACTTTTTTCCCCCACTGTATTTTATTCAGTCCCCAGTAATTTTATTGCTCCATCTGTAACTTGTATACTTCTCAAAAAATCTGCAATAATGCCTATTCACCATGAAATCTGATAATAAGGGATCAGGTCTGAGGTCTTATAATTGGAGATTCTGGTTTGGAGCCTGGTCATTTATGGGTCAGATCTGGAATCTGATCAGTTTGAGTCTGGGTTCTTGGGTCTGAATGAATTTTGGGATCCAGTCTGGGTTCTGAATGATTTATAAGCAATAAATGTTAACATATGAGTTGTGTAAGGGTGAGAACACACTTAGCTCCAGAGATGTATCTTTTTGCAGATGTGACTTGAGGAAAGCTACAATCAAAAGAGGGCACTGTAGAGTTCCTATGAGCCTTTTAGAATATATTTAAATTTCAGGGAAGTGATTAATCAAATAAGTCTTCACACTCCAACATGGTGCTTCTCTGTAACAAGACACCTTACCTCTTTTGAGGTACACATATTGCCTCTCAATAATAACCTAAAGTGCATGCCCTATCATCCAAAAAAAATCAATTAATCACACCAATAAAAATATAATAAAGTTTATTAATCATACCTACTAAAAACATATAAAGAACAGCATAAACATAGGGTCCAAAATGAAGGTGGAGAAGCAGGATCAAGAAAATAAATAGAGGGCAAAAAAAAAACTGTAATATGTAATAACGCCCTATTATTATGAATCAATCGGACGAGGAAAGTGCAATGCAACCACTATGGGTGACATGTCAGAAAAGAGGAGTCGTCACCAGTTTTACGGCCCATTAAATGAGTGTATAGTGCACTTGAATGAATGAACCTGTCAAAAATCTGGCATGTGGTATACCTTGCAAAGTAAAATTGATACACCAAATCTAGGCGCATAGCAAAATATGTTGTGCCCGGCATGTAATGTGCCTAGTTTTGGTGTACTACTGTTCATTTATATAGAGAATAGGACATCAACAGTTTTTTACACAATAAAAATGGCGCAGCCCAAACGGGACATGTTGCCCTTAATGTGTAAAATGTGCAAATCCATAAGGAGAGACCAACCATGGTATAATAGTATAAAAAATTAGACAGTGCCAGTAAAGAGAAATAAATTACATAAACATGATCCTGCTTAACCACCGCGCATCCAACGCGTGTTTCACATGCGCCTTTGTCAAGGGCTGTTGAGCAAATTACAAGTACACTATCTCAAAATAGTGAATACACCCCTCACATTTTTGTAAATATTGTATTATATCTTTTCATAGGACAACACTGGAGATATAACAATGATACAAAGTAAAGTAGTCAGTGTACAACTTGTATAATAGTGTAAATGTGATGTCCCTGCGAAATAACTCAACACAAAGTCATCAATGTCTAAACCTCTGACAACAAAAGTGAGTTCACCCCTAAATGAAAATAGACAAATTGTACTCAAATTGTCAATGTTCTGTGTGGCCACCATTATTTTCCTGCCTGCCTTAACGTTCTTGGGCATGGACTTCACTAGAACTTCCCAGGTTGCGGCCACTTCTTCCACTCCTCCATGACGACATAATAGGGTTTAGGTCTGGAACATGCTTGGTCAGTCCAACAACTTTATCCTCATTTTCTTTAGCAAGGCAGTGGTCATCTTGGAGGTGTGTGTGGAGTTTTTATCATGTCAAAATACTGCACTGCGGTCTAGTTTCTAAAGGGAGGAGATCATACTCTACATCAGTATATTACAGTACATGTTAGCACTCATGGTACAGTCAATGAACTGTAGCTCCCCACAGCTAGCAGTACTCATGCAGTCCCAAATCATGATACTCCCACCACCATGTTTGACTGCAGGCAAAACACTCTTGTCTTTGCACTCCTCACCTGGTTGCCACCACACACGCTTGATAGCATCTGAACAAAATAAGTTTATCTTGGTCTCATCAGTAATGGTTCTAGTAATCCATGTCCTTAGTCTGCTTGTCTTCAGCAAACTGTTTGCGGCTTTCTTGTGCATTATCTTTAGAAGAGGCTTCTTTCTGGAACAACAGCCATGCAGACCAATTTGATGCAGTATGTGACGTATGGTCTGAGCAGGCTGACCTCCCACCCCTTAAAACTCTTCAGCTGGCAGCACTCATATAACTATTTTGAAAAGTCATTCTCTGGCTATGACGCTGAGCATGTGCACTCAACTTCTTTGGTCGACCATCGCAAGGCCTGTTCTGAGTGGAACCTGTCTTGATAAACTGCTGTATGGTCTTAGCCATGGTGTTGCAGCTCAGTTTCAGGGTGTTGGAAATCTTCTTATAGCTTAGGCCATCTGTATGTAGAGCAGCAAGTTGGTTTTTGTCAGATCCTCAGACAGTTCTTTGCCATGAAGTGCCATGTTTAACTTCTATTAACCAGTATAAGAGAGTGTGAGCGCGATAACACCAAATTAAACACACCTGCTCCTCATTCGTACATGAGAACTTGTAATGCTAATGAGTCAAATGACATCCTACGGAGGAAAGATGACAAATTAGGCACAATTTGTCCATTTTCACTTAGTGGTGTACTCAAGTTTGTTGCCAGTGGTTTAGACATTGATGGCTGTGTTGAGTTATTTCGAGGGCAGACCAAATTTACTCTGTTCTACAAGTTGTACACTGACTACTTTATATTGTATCAAATTGTCATATATTTAATGTCCCATGAAAAAATATAATACAATATTAAGAAAAATGTGGGGGTTGTATTAACTTTTGTGGGATACTGTAGATCTCTTTATACAAAAAATACCAATCACATGAACACTCTACAATTATAAACAAACGGCACCTGTGAGTTACCTGAAGTTCAATCCATTTGTGTGCACATAGAGGAAACATCAAAAAGCATGTGACCCACCTTGGACAAATGATCCATAATGTTACTGTGATGTAGTGGACCACGTGATAAAGTAAACTCACATGGTACTGGATCATCATGCATGCTCACCATCCCACATACACATCACACAGTTAGAAAAGATATTGCAATAGAAGAAAATACTACAACTGTATACATGATACATTATAACTGTGTATATGGTACCATATAAACTGACAAAATATAGTACATTTAAAAGAAAATATTAGTCTTATTGCCTCTCACCCCGCCAGCCAGTGTTCTACTCTGCATGGATGAGGAGCAACACCCTGAAACAGCTGTCTGCAGATGTATTTTCTAGCATGGTTTTATTAATTCCTTTCACAATGCAGGGTTCGGTAAGTGAGATGTGACTTGAGGAATGCTACATTCAATAGAGGGCACTACAGAGTCCCAGCTCTTTTCCCATGAGCGTTTTAGAATAAAGTTGGAAATGCAATGAATTTCATTCTGTTACGGGGAGTTCACATGGCATTTTTACACTGCTCCACATTGCAAACAAAACGCATTCATTAGCGCTGTTAAGGTATGGGCTTGCAATGATTTTACACAGCACTCAATGAGTGCTGTACTTGAGCAGAGTTTTAAAGGGAATGTGTCATGTCATCAAAAAATGAGTTATTGTTTAAGTCCCATTTTATGTTAAACACATTTTTTAGGATTTTTTTTTCTTTTTTTAGTTTTCCATATCACTTTCAATATTTTTTAATAATTCTTAAAGGGTATTTGCCGAGACGAAAGATTCTTACCTCTCTGCTTAGCACAGGCAGAATGTCAACAAATCACGCTGAGTCATGAAGCTGCAGGGGACAGAGGGTGGGGGCCAGTGAGGAGTGAGGAATCCAAGGGAGCATCTCAAAACTTAAGTGAAATAATACACAGTACAAGAGTGGATTCTCAATACAGCAAGACAGCCTCAGACTGCACTGTCAGGAGGAGCCTTATCTGCTAAGAAGCTAATGTAAACAAATTACGGAGCTGAAAGAGAGAGAGACGCACACAGCCAGAGCACAAAGCTGCATAAGGGATCCTGTGACATGTTCACTCAAATAATCAAACTATAACTTGTGGCTTCTGTGTACAAAAGACAACACCTATTCTAAACAGCAGCTTGAAAGCTCCTTCATGTTCTCTGTCATCAGATAAAGCAGGGATCTAATCACTCTACAACTAGTTTATTCTGTATACAAAAGAAAACATATTGCTACCCGGTGCCTTAAAAACTTCTGCAGCTCAGTCTCATCAGATAAGAAGTGTTCTCTGCGCAAGCCCGGCCAGCAGACAGCAGCTCTTGTAAGGTAATATCTAATAGAAGCTTTGAAGTAACCAAGGGCATGTAAGGAAGGCTGTAGCTCTCTCAGACTGCAATTTTTGTAATCACATATATTTAGAAAAGTGATTAAAAACCCATTTTGGAGGATCCCACGTCAACATTACATCGTGGCAAAACCCCTTTAAGTCTTGCAGTTTTCACTTTGGACACTAGGCCTTGTTTGCACTGCTTTAACAGCAGTCAGAGAGATGCTTTACAGTAGCTTCATGCACAAAGGAGACTTAAGACTGACTCAGTCCATTCACTTCTATAGGAGAGTTTTCTAGTCATGCTCTGTGACCTGGGAAGAAGTCAATGGGCAGGGAGGTGAAAGGGTGAACTGTGACTATCTCCTCTTGTGACTGGTGGAGCCTGTGTTATCTATTCACCCTGGTGTCTCCTTTCAGTTTGACCCGTTTTGTGCTGATAATGAGCAGACAACTGAGAATCTTTCTGTACAGAACAGGAAGTGTCAGAATATTATTAGGCTTACTCTATGTTCACACGGCTTAATTGCGGGACGTAATTTCGCCCCGCAATTACGCCGTGTGGACGGGGGCGGGGCGGGAGCGGGGAGTAGCAGGGGGCCGAACTCGCGGCCCATGACTATCATGCTAGCGGCGCGTATCGCCGCTAGAAGTGACATGTCAATTATCTCCCCGCCCGGCGGCTTCGCCGGGCGGGAGAGGAGACGTAATCCATAGTTCTCTATGGAACTGTGAATTACCGTAATGAATGGGCGTTTTCGGCCCGTAATTGGCGCACTTCGGCGCGTAATTACGGACCGAAATACGGCCCATTTTAAGCCGTGTGAACATGGCCTTAGTGGCCAAAGTGAAAACTACAGGACTTAAGAATTATTAAAAAATATTGAAAATGATATGGAAAATTAAAAAAAATATATAACCAAAAATTGTAAAAAAAAGTGTTGAACAATAAGTAATTTTTGAGGACACATTCCCTTTAAGCGTATTTGTGGTGCGTACTTCAGTGCAAATACACGCCGCAATCATGCCATGTGAACATACCCTAACAATCACATTTAAACAGATGCAGATCCTTGTCTGATTTAGTACGCTTATCTAGTATTTAGTTTAACACATTCTATTTTTAAGTTACAGTTGTTAATGAGTTTATGTCATTATGGACATTGTCATTATTCTCGTGACGGTATCTGTTCACATATACAGTCATTAAGGTTTCTACATTTATTCTAAGAAAAAGCAGAGGCTTTTATTTTTATCCTTCTACAGCGCATGCAAAATTGAATTAGCGTCTTCCACGTAGTGCTCATTATCTATAGAACATATGTGAACTCCAGTGTGAAGCAAAACTCAGGTTTTGTGTATTACCTTCACAGTACCTAATCAGAACGATATATTACCATGAATTTATTACTCTGTGCAAATAACTATCTTAGTATGCTATTTATATTTGATTGAAACTGAAACATGCAATTATTATTTTTGTATGGAGGTATGCTTTTTTCACTGATAATTATATACTGACTGTTTTAATGGTCTAGATGTAGTATTACTAAAATAAAAAGAAACAGGAAATATATATCTACTGTCTAGTAAAAGCAAAATACACAATCATGACCTCATATTCAGTGAATCATAAATTGATTGACTTCCTATGAAATTCAACCTTGAGGAACAGTGCATGTGCCTGATATACATTAGACATGTAATGTTTAGGAATAGTGGATCCTCTGGACCACCGCAAGCGGTGGTGTAAGCCACGACCGGGAGAAAAATCTAAGTAGGTCCCGGTATTCACCAGAATCCTACCAGGTCGCTACCCCTGACGTGACTTGCTTGTGGTGGAGGGAGAGGTGTAACGTGGTGCATAATCATATATCAAATCGTAGTAAGGGACAGGCAGAAAGGTCAGGACAGGCAGCAAAGGTTCTTGGTCGAGGGACGGAGGCAAGCGGTACGGTACACGAAAACACTAGCAAGACTCAGGGAATGCCTTTTCAGTAGGCACAATGCACTAAAGGTCCGGCAAGGGAGGGCAGGGTTAAATAGGGTCAGCGTCCGGTGATCACCAATCACTGGTGTGCTGGCCCTTTAATAGAGCCGGCATGTGCAAGCCCTAGGGAGAGGGGACACGCACAGCAGAAGGCAGAGACATCAGCTGGAGCACGGACAGGTGAGTAGAATTAGAATGGAGCAGAGGAGTCAGCGTGCCTGCGGCCCGACATGCGGTTTTCAACACTGCTCACCAGCGACACACGGAAGCATGGAAGGAGTTTGGGACATGCATTGTGGGTGGAAGACGGAGCCTATGGGCCACTGGGTTGATACATTTCAAAACCTCAAATGGCCCCAGGAAGCGAAGGCCCAGTTTGTAACTGGGGATCTTGAGAATGTATCTTGCCAAAAACCACAACTTGTCTCCAGAAGTAAAGATGGGGGAAGGTCTCCTCTTTTTGTCTGCTTGGGCCTTCATATGAACAGATACCCATTGCAGGGACTGGCGTGCCTGATCACA
Organism: Phyllomedusa bahiana; assembly: GCA_025379985.1. Taxonomy (NCBI): domain Eukaryota; kingdom Metazoa; phylum Chordata; class Amphibia; order Anura; family Hylidae; genus Phyllomedusa; species Phyllomedusa bahiana. The sequence goes on from JAODAL010016060.1 coordinate 57,730, forward strand.
GATGGTCGTTAGGTCCCAGACCAGGTCCTCCATGGCAGGAACCTCAGAAGACACAGAGCGGGGGAGTAAAGTGGGCAGGGATGATGTCCATAGACAATATAAAAGGGAGAGGCGCTGGCAGACTCCAAATCCAAAGAATTGTATGAGAACTCTGCCCATGGTAACAGGTTGGCTTAGTTGCCGAAAGGGAGTGTCGAAAGTAGTTGCCAAGGACCTAATTGACCCTCTCTACTTGCCCATTCGTCTGTGGATGGTAAGCCAATGAAAAGTCCAACTTCACTTGTAGCTGGGAGCAGAGGGAGCGCCTGAACCTTGAAATTAATTGGAAGTCAATGCAGATGAAAGATGTGTTGGAAGAAGAGACTGGCATGGTGAGGAGCAGAAGGAAGACCCGGAAGAGGAACAAAGTGAGACATCTTTGAGAACCGGTCAGTAACTATCCAGACTACGTTATTACCGGAGGAGTCCATAGCCATGTGGGTCCATAGGCTATTGGGGATGAGTAGTGGCTGTAGCAGACCTGCTGGCTTGAGGTGAGGCGACTTGTTACAGGCACAAGATTCAACAAACTCACGAACATCCTTAAAAAGATCAGGCTACCAATAAAAGCAATATATTAGAGAACAAGATTTTCACACGCCAGGATATCCAGCAACTTGAGAACAATGTCCCCACATTAGCATCTTCTTCCAGAGTGCAGAGCGCACGTACATCTTGCCCGGAGAGACACGCTGGAGGTCCATGGGAGCAGCAGATCAGACATTCAGGGGGAATGATGTGCCGACGAGCTGGTTCTCCCCTATAATGTCATGGGCACGGGAAAGTGCATCTGCCTTGACAACTCTTCTTTGCTTGGCACGGGTTTAGGCATTGGACTGTCTGAAGGTATAGGAGGTTTTTGTGGTCAATGTAGATATTTACCAGGTGAAGAGCTCCCTCAGGGAGATAGCACCATTCTTCAAAAGCAAGTTTGATGGCCAGTAATTTCCGGTCTCCGATGTTGTAATTCTTCTCTGTGGAGGAAAAAGTTTTAGAAAAGAAGCCACATGTGAGGGTCTTGCGTTTGGAACCTTCCTGAGTAAGAAACGCCCCGGCCCCAACTGAAGAGGCATCAACTTCTAAGAAAAATGGCTTCTCCGTATCTGGCCAGGAAAGCACGGGTGCAGATGTAAATGCCGATTTCATTCAAGAGAAGGCTACTTCACCATCAAGAATTCAGGCATGAACTGCCTATAGTAGTTGGCGAACCCCAGAAACCACTGTATGGCCTTAAGGCCGACGGGCCACAGCCACTGCAGTATGACAGACAATTTAGCAGGGTCCATCAGCAGACCCTTGTCTGAGATGATTTACTCAAGAAACGGGAGGCTGCTCTAGTGGAAGAGGCACTTTTATATTTTGGCATAGAGGTGATTATTCCGTAGATGTCTCAGAACTTGACGCACGTGAACCTGGTAGGACTCTGGATCGGGTGAGAAAACCAGGATATCATCCTGATAGACAACAACACAAGTGTATAGGAGGTCTCTGAATATGTTGTTGATGAATTCCTGGAGGACCGCTGGTGAGTTATAGCATGGTACTCAAAGTGCCCATCACGAGTGTTGAAGGCTGTCTTCCACTGGTCTCCCTCACGGATCCGAATGAGGTTGTACGCTTTCCGCAGGTCCAGTTTTGAAAAAAATTTTGCTGCAAGGAGTCGGTCAAATAGTTCAGTAATCAACAGCAAGGGGTAACAGTTTTTTACGGTTATCATATTAAGACCTCAGTAATCAATACATGGACATAGGGAACCATCTTTTTTCTCTAAGAAAAAGAACCCAGCAGAGGAGGACTTACAAATAAACCCCTTCTAGAGGTTTTCCTGGATGTAGGCCAACATGGCCTGAGTCTCTGGTTCAGACAACGGGTAGACTCTGGCCCGGGGAGGACACGTAACGGGCAGCAGATCTATAGGGCAGTCATAAGGATGATGAGGGGGAAGGGTCTCAGCTTGCTTCTCAGAGAAGACATCCGCAAAGTCTTGGTATGGTGTGGGCAGATGCGACAAAGGCTTGAACAATGTTAGCTGATAAGTGGGGCGCACTGGGCGAGGTGCCACCAAATTAGCAAAATTGGCAGTCTTGACCCCAATGTGTGACTTCGCCCGTCTTCAAATTGAGCATAAGGGTATGGCGTTGCAGCCACAGAAGATCCAGAAGAATTGCTGAGGAAGAACGGGGTAGTACATAAAACATGAGTCTCCTTATGGAATGCCCCCATTTAAAGGGAAAAGAGTTCAGTACAGAATTGGACCGAGTCACTAAGAATCTCCCCGCTGACAGAGGAGACGGTCAGCGGTTTCTCCAGGCAGACCACTCGGATGTGATACTTTGATGCCAGGGCACCGTCAATAAAATTCCCAGCTGATCCAGAGTCCAGGAAAGCCACAACTTGGAACCAGACTCCAGATCTGGACACAATTTGTACCGGCATGGTCAAACGTGGAGAGGAATTTCTCACACCTAGGTACAATTCTCCCACTTAGCCTAGGTGTGTGCGCTTCCCGGATGTTGTGGACGGAGTGGACAGCCCCTGTGGAAATGTTCAGGGCTGGCACAGTAGAGGCACAGGTTCTCCTCATGCCGTTGGGACAACTCTTGCGGAGTCAGGTGGGCTATGTCCACTTGCATGGCCTCCTCGGCAGGGAGGACGGCACTGGAGGCCGTTGAAATACCAGAGCAAGACGGGATAGACGACGTGTCCTTGTCGGTTCGTGCTCTTGACGGAGCTCCTCCTGCCTCTCTGAAAAGTGTATGTCAATCTAAGTGGCCAGGTGGATATGGTCACTCAGGGAAGAAGGGAGATCATGGGTGGACAGGGCATTCTTGATCTGGCTGGAGAGGCCCTTCTTGAAGGTGGCATTCAATGCCACATTGCTCCAGGACAACTCTATGGACAGGGTACAGATTTGCACTGCGTAATCACCTACGGAGGAGTCCCCTTGGCACAGGATCAATAAGGTGTTCTAGGCAGAAGAGGTTTGGGCTGGTTCCTCAAAAACGCTGGTGAATTCACTGAGGAACATGGCAAGGTTGGCCATAACCAGGTCATCTCTGTCCCAGAGGGGAGTAGCCCAGGTCAGTGCTTTCCCAGAAAGCGGGCTAACCACGAAAGCCACCTTAGAGCTTTTGGTAGGAAACTGACTGGCCATCAGTTCCACATGCAGGGAGCACTGATTGATAAAATCCCTGCAGGCCTTGGAGTCCCCATCGAATTTCATCGATATAAACAGACGTAGCCTTGGGCCAGCGGACAATGCAGGAGCCAGTGATGCAGAGGAAGCCACTGAAAACGGCTGATGCTGCTGAGTGGTGAGGAGCTGCTGCATCAAGATGGATGGATCGCTGAGTTGCTGCGCTTGGTGCGCAATCTGCTGCGACTGCTGGGCCGCAATGGTGGTGAGGTCAGCGACACTCAGCAGACGCACCCTGGTGGGATCCATAGCCGGATCTTACTGCAATGGTCAGGAGTAGTGTATCCCTTCGGCCATTGCAAGCAGTGGTAAAAGCCACGGTAGGGAGCGGAATCTAAGTAGGTCCCAGTATTCACCAGAGTCAGGAGGCAACAGTACGGTACACGGAAACACTAGCAGGACTCAGGGAACCTTTTCTCAGTAAGCATAATGAACTAAAGATCCGGCTAGGGCAGGGGTGTCAAACTGCGGCCCTCCAGCTGTTGGGAAACTACAACTCCCATCATGCCCACTGTTATAGATTATACAAATGCATGATGGGAGTTGCAGTTTCCCAACAGCTGGAGGGCCGCAGTTTGACACCTGTGGGCTAGGGAGTATGCAAGGGGCAGGGTTAAATAGGATCAGTGTCCGGTGACCGGCAATCACCGGTGCACTGGCTCTTTAAATTTAACAGAGTCGGCGAACGCCCTAGTGAGTGGGGAAGGTGAGTAGGATCGGGATGGAGCACAGGAGTGAGCGCACCAATGGCCCAGTATGCAGTGTAAGAGTCGCAGGTGCACCCGTGATAATATACATACACCCGCACACATAGTCAAGTCACATTATTATGACCACTTTCTGCTTTTGATGTTGGTAGCGTGTAGCTCATGAAAGAAGTCACGTGTCTTGAGCTGGCTTGGTGAAATAGGCTGTCTGCACATACAGTGCATACCAGAAGTTTACATACAATATATAAAAAGACACATATGCATGTTTTTCTCGCCCTGCAACTATTGCTATAAGTAATCAAGCTGATGGTGGCACATTATGGTCTGGGGAATGTTTTCATGACATCTTCTCGGCTCACTCATCCATCTGGAAGGCACACTGAACTGATTTTGGTGTGATTTCATCCTTGCAGATCACATACAGCCATATATTTTGATTGTCTTCCCTGAGGCCAATAGGATCTTTTAACAAGACAATGCGACATGTTGCATGGTTAGAAATGTCTGACATTATTTGGACTTCCAAGTACTTGAACCCAATTAGGCATCTGTAGGACCACCTCAAATGCTGTGTTCTCTCTATAGATTCTTCTCCATGCACCCTCCAGAAGCTGTGGGATACAATGCAGTCAGCACGGCTGGAGATACCTGTGACAATCTACCAGAAACTTAGTGAGTCACTCCCAGTCTGTCTAGCTGCTGTCCATGCTGCCTACGGTGGTTCCTCTGTATATTATATCAGTATATTGGTCATAATAATGTGACTGTGTTTATATATTTAACCATAGTTATAAATATTAAATTAATGATAACTTATATGAAGTTAGACCTTGTTTCGGGTACTGTCCCATGAAATATACCTGATTTGATGATTAATTTATCTAAGAGGCTCACTTCATGTACTTTGGCACCAGCAACATTACTGTTCCACCAGCAAAACAATGTCTCCATTGGCTGCCACAAGAAGGCACAGCTTTGTCCTCATGAGACTACTGAAGTGTATGAACTCAGCCTTAATATTTTCATCTAGCAACACCTTTATGTTACCAATGAAAATTGGAGAGAATGAAAATTGTTTGGCTACCAATGAAAATTGGAGAGAATGAAAATTGTTTGGCTACCAATGAAAATTGGAGAGAATGAAAATTGTTTGGCTACTGTGCAGAAGTATTTCTCATTTTAATGACTACATACCAGATGTAATTTTGCTTTGCATGGGGTTCATTTGTCACCAAGATCAGATTCAGTCTTATGATTAGTTACTGGGAAATATACCAAATTAAAACTTTATAGCCCAGAACGAGGTATTCCTGGACCCCTGCATATGTTTTAAACTGTTCTCAATTAGTCTTCTGACCTGCAAACTTACCGTACTTGCAAGTAAAATAGGGGGCATATTATCAGTGTTGTCAAAAAAACCGGTACTGTACATCTTTTTGTAGAATCATCATTATTAACCTCTACCCAACACAGGGTATTTTTTTCATTACGTTTGTTTTTCTCTCCCTGCCTTCCAAAAGCCTTAACTTTTTTATTTTTCCGTCTACATAGTCATATGAGGATATGTTTTTTGTGAGACAATATTGGCGACATACATGCAATTTGGCGTAAACACGTCAAATTTCATACGCATAATAAGGGCATAGAATATGCCTGATTTATGAACCCACTCTACAGCGGGTCATAAATCAGGCGCATTCCAGCGCTCGGGCGACATTTCTGGCTCAGGTAAACCACTTTGGAAGTGGTATACCTGTTCCAGCTGTAATGATTACACCCTAAAGCAAACTCATAACCACTGGATCAACCCAACAATATGAAACACCACCAAAGATTCCAGTAATAAAGGTACAATCAATAATCATAAAAATATAATTCTTTAATGAATAATTATTAATACAAATTAAAAATATAAAAATATGGCAACAAATGGAGGGGTACAAGCCACCAAATGAATAATGGAGCCTAAACACATAAAAATCACAAAAAATAATATAGGAAGTGACTATACACTACAAATAAAGTGCATTGTGCAATAAATACCATAAGTTCAGGCATATAAATCTAATAAGTGATATAAATATAATTTATGAAGTCTGTGCGTGTTAAAAGTGAATATAATTTAATGCATACAGCTAATCAACACACAATATACATAAGTAAATGCAAATAGTGCAATCGTGCAAAAAAATGAAAATAAATATATGCATAAAGAGTGAACAAAATAAGCCCACAAACACAGACTATATAAAAAACATCCAAATAACATTACCCAAGTGGTAGCCAAGACTAAATTCCCTACATGTAGCTTCACTACGGTTCTAGTGCACATAAAATGTATGAACGAGGTTGCATCTGATATCGGGTAGAGATGGGCGAATTTCTCAAAAATTCAATTCGGTCACTTCGCTGAATTTCCCGACAAAATTAAATTCGGTCCCAATTACTTTGGGACGAATCACATTAAAAAAACAGCTATTTCCAGGCTGCACAGAACCTGTAGGGTGCTGTAGAACGTTGTGCCATGCTTAAATATGCAGAGGGAGCTTGGTTTGGTCTTCATACAATGTTGTGTTTTAGTATGACACGCAGATGACTGCCGCCGCTCTTAGAATCGCTTCACTATAAAATTCCCTGGGCACTTAAGAGGGCAAAACTGACCAAAAAACTGAAGCGGGAATGTTGCCTGATAAAGTCAATCCAGCGACAGCTGGAAAAAACAAGCTGAGGGCTCAGGTGGCAACATTAGTGACAGAGTGTGGAGGTGACAGCGGCAGCCACAGCAGCATGAGGTCAGAGAGTGGCACAATGACATTCTGGAGGTGGCAAAAACAGGAGTAGGCCACAGAGTGGCACAATGACACAGTGTGGAGGGCATGGCAGCAGCCACAGTAGCAGCATGAGGTCAGAGAGTGGCACAATGACATTCTGGAAGTAGCAAAAAAAGGAGTTGGGCACAATGACACAGTGTGGAGGTCACGGCAGCAGCAGCATGAGGTGAGACAGTGGCACAATGACATTTTGGAGGTGGCAAAACAGTAGTAGGCCACTGTGCACAGTGGCACAGAGTGTGGAGGTTACGGCAGCAGCCACAGCAGCAGCATGAGGTCAGAGAGTGGCACAATGACATTCTGGAGGTGGCAAAAACAGGAGTAGGCCACAGAGTGGCACAATGACACAGAGTGTAAGTGACGGCAGGAGCAACAGCATGAGGTCAGAGAGTGGCACAATGACAGGGTGTGGAGGGCATGGCAACAGCCACAGCAGCAGCATGAGGTCAGAGAGTGGCAAAATGACAAATTCTGGAAGTGGCAAAAAACTGGAGTAGGCCACAGAGTGGCACAATGACACAGTGTGGAGGTCACGGCAGCAGCAGCATGAGGTCAGGCAGTGGCACAATGACATTCTGGAGGTGGCAAAAACTGGAGTAGGCCACAGAGTGGCACAATGACACAGTGTGGAGGGCACGGCAGCAGCAGCAAGCGGTCATACAGTCGCACAATGACAAACTGGAGGAGGCAAAACAGTAGTAGGCCACAGAGGGGCACAATGAGAGAGAGTGGAGGTGACGACGGCAGCAGCATGAGGTCAGACAGTGGCACAATGACATTCTGGAGGTGGCAAAAACAGGAGTAGGCCACAGAGTGGCACAATGACACAGTGTGGAGGTCACGGCAGCCACAGCAGCATGAGGTTAGGCAGTGGCACAATGACATTCTGGAGGTGGCAAACACAGGAGTAGGCCACAGAGTGGCACAATGACACAGTGTGGAGGGCACGGCAGCAGCACAGCAGCAGCATGAGGTCAGACAGTGGCACAATGACATTCTGGAGGTGACAAAAACAGGAGTAGGCCACAGAGTGGCACAATGACAGAGAGTGGAGGTGACGGCGGCATGGCTGATGTAGTCTGACGCCTAAGGCATTGGTGTATGGAAATCCTGGCCGTTCCACGTCTGATTCATCTTAACAAAGGTCAGTCGTTCCACATTTCCCGTGGACAAGCGGGTTCTTCTTGGGGTAACGATGGCCCCCGCCGCACTGAACACCCGCTCTGATGCCACACTACTGGCCCGGGCAGGACAGCTTCTCCACTGCAAACTCGGCAAGTTGCGTCCACACATCCAGTTTGTCTGCCCAGTAGTCCAGCAGATCTTCTAACTGGGGTGGCAGAGTGCTGTCCAAGTAGGCCACCACCTATTGGTTCAGGGTCTGCTCCAGGTCCTGCTGCTGCTGCTGCTGGCGACTGCCCTCCTCACTAGGCGGGTGAAGGAAGCTGCTCATCAGTGACTCCAAACTTAGGTTGCTGCTGATGGAGCCCCCACCTTCCCCCAGCAGCCGCGGCAGTAGTACGTGAGCGCTGAAGAACCCCCCGGTCAGACCTGTCAGAGGAGGGACGATGCCGCACATAGGCAGCGGCCAACTGACTACGGAGGATTTCCCTATAGTATTTGAGTTTGTCCTCCCTCTCAATAGCTGAGAAAAAGGCTCCCATTTTGGACCGGTAGCGAGGGTCCAATACGGTGGAGAGTCAGAAGTCATCCCTCTGCCGGATGCTGACTATTCGGCTGTCACTAGCCAGGCAAATCAGCATGCTGCGGGCCATCTGCACAAGTGACTCCGAGGGGCTCCCTGCCTCCATCTCCACTGTATACTGCCACGGTGCTTGCGGGTCATCTGCCTCGTCTTCCTCATCTCCATCTACCTCCTCCAGCTGCTCCTGCTCCTCCTCTCTTGTCACCTGGGTAGAAAATCCACTCATTTCACCAGACAATGCTTCTGCTCCAATGTCCTCCTCCTCCTCCATTTCAGTCCCCACCGGACTCATGTGGCCGCGAGATGTGGTCGCCACGTCTCCAGTCCCCTGCCCAAACAGATTTTTCAGCATCTGTTCCAGGACATGAAGCAGTGGAATTATGTTATTCATCCCGTAGTCCTGGCGACTGACAAATAATGTGGCCTCCTCGAATGGCCTCAACAAACAGCAGGTGTCACGCATGAGCTGCCACTGGCTGACATCAAAGTTACACAGGGGAGTACTCCTGTCCGCCTGGATCATCAAAAAATCGTTAATGGCCTATCTCTGTTCATACAGTCGGTCCAACATGTGCAGGCTGGAATTCCAACGGGTGGAAACATCGCATATCAGAGTGTGTTGGGGGAGGCCATTCTGCCGCTGCAACTCGAGGAGGGTGTTCCTGGCTTTGTAGGAATGGATGAAGTGCATGCACAGTTTCCTGGCCATTTTCAGAATCTTCTGAAGATCGGTGGAAGACTTCAGGAACCTTTTCACAACCAGATTGAACACATGTGCCATGCAGGGCGCATGGACCATCCCTCCTCGGTGCAGCACGGACACCATGTTCCTCCCATTGTCCGTCACCATGGTTCCGATTTGCAGTTGGTGCGGAGAAAGCCACACATCGATTTCTTGCTGCATGACACGGAGCAGTTCCTCCCCTGTGTGACTTCGTTCGCCGAGGCAAGCCAGGTGTAGAACTGCGTGACACCGCTGTGCCCTACACATGTGGTATGATGGAGCAGTACTTGTGGAGGCTGAGATGGGGGTGGTGGTGGAGGAGGAGGAGGCGGACATTGGCGTAGGAGCCGCAGTTTGACAACGTGGAGGAGAAAGCGGCGTCTCCTGTCCAAGTTGTTGGTGTGCCTGGGCAGGAAGCACATTCACCCAGTGGGCCGTAAAGGACATGTACTGGCCCTGACCGTAGTTACAGCTCCAGACGTCCGCGCTGCCGTGCACCTTGGAACAAACCGATAAGCTCAAGGACTGGCCCACCTTCTGTTCTACATATTTATGAAGTGCTGGTACTGCCTTTTTGGAAAATAAATTACGGCTTGGAACTCTCCATCTCGGCTCGGCACAAGCCATTATTTCTCTGAAAGGTGCAGAGTGCACCATTTGGAAAAGGGAGGGACTGCAGCACCAACAACTTGGACAGGAGTACGGTCAGCTTCTGCACCTTAGGATGGTTAGACGCATATTGTTGTCCCTTTGCAATCGCCTCGCTGAACGACTGCTGGCGCCATGAGTAGCGAGGAGCAGGAGCATCTGGACCTGGAGATGATGTCAAAGAGAAACAGCTCCCTTCTGCAGAGGTGGTGGCGCCTTGACTGGCTGCAATGGCATGCGTGCCACTGGGCGCTGCTGCTGCTGTTGCTGCGGCGGCAGGATGGACCTCCACATCTGAGCCACGTTTCTCCACCGGATGGTGACGCTGCATGTGATGACGCAGGGCCGTGGTGCCAACGTTAGCTCCCTGGCCACGCTTCACTTTCTGCCTACAGATTCTACATATACATGTTACAAAAAAAACGACTGAGCAGGGCAGAAAATTTACTATTGGAGTCTATGTAAAGTGTCGGAAGTTTTTTGGCACTTTTTTGTGGTGCATTTTTTGCAGAAATACATAGCAAAGCTATTGCTGTATATTTCTGCATAAAAAAAAAAGCGGCAAAAAATGCAAAACGCGCCAAAAAACAGACGTTTTTGCAGCAGCTTTTGACAGACTGTGGACAAAAAATTTGGTTGTATGAACATTTTTAGAATTTGATTTTCAGGTCGCTTTTTGTTCAATAATGTGTAGACATAGCCTAAGTGATCACTTTTACTGATATTTCATAAAGGTGCATCACTTGGCTGGTCACTATTTTCTATGGTATCCTTTAGAGCTCTGAATGCTCTTTAAATATGCAAATGCCTGGTTTATATGGTGACACTTTCAGGCTACAGTCTTTAGGGTGTTGTTTTAAGTCAACCAGCCCAGTAAATAACCACCTCTCAAAAGACCACAAGGGCAGAGTGGATAACTGCAAGTTGTGGAAGACTGCAAGTTGTGAAACACATGCATGATAAATTGGCAATATTCTTTTAGAATTCTTTCTAATGTCTTTTCTGAAATAAATGTCAATGTAGTTGCCGATCTAAATGCACATAGAGACTCTCAAGTGTAGGAAAATGCGACAGGACACGATCTGGATGTGCTGATCAAAGTGAGATGTCTTTAAAAGTCCTGTAGGCAATAGGAATAATAGAATCATTTCAAAATTTAATTGTGTGACTGTTTTCAAAGAAGATTCACTTAGAGTCTAGAAGGAATTCCAAAGTTTCATCCAGGAGCTTAGTAAAAGAATAGACTTTGTTACCTTTTCATAGGTTTAAATGGTCTGTAATAATAAAAACAGTGCTCTTTGCATCTCGGAGTTCAATGGGTGTTTTAGACAGTGGTGTAAAACTGAATGTTTTGGGCATGTTAGTCATAATGTTAGTAGGTGGTCTAACAAATTGTACCTGCATCCCTCACGTAAATGCACAGAAGTACTTGGAATTCAATTTAGACATTTTGGGGAAAGATGTTTAAAACTACATGAAGTGGGCAGAAATTTTAATTATAGGATATTATAAATCCCTAACCATTTAAGATGAAGTGGTATTTCTGTGAACGTGGCTACTGATATGGTAGATGCAGCTGATATTTATAATAATAATAATAACAATAAGACAAAACATAATGGTACCATAAAGTATGCAAATGTAAAAATGTCATTAAAGCATAAGGTCAACATGGGTAAAGTGCTATTTAGATTTTGGCAGATATACTGTATGTTGATTATACATGGTTTAGAGATGCAAGATATAGGGAGAAAATATTTTTTGTGGTATTAAGTTTAAAAATCTGGATAGTAAATCGAAATTTGTCATCATGTAACACTGTTGTATTACGCCCTGTTAACATCTGTGTTGGGAGTACATAGCCCATTTAAGTTTCCTTTTTGGCTGGTCCCAAGCCTCAGCCTAGTTTGGAGCAGCCTCATTATCATTTTTACCTGTGTCCAGTCTCTGGCTGAGGCAGGATATTTTAACTTAGGTATTACTCTCCTGCCTTGCCTGTGTTTGCTCCTGTGTCCTGGGTTGTGCGTACTCTTTGTGGTTTGAGATTTACTTTCTGGTTTGTGACTTAGGCTTGATCTACGATATTTTCGGTACTTTGTTCACCTCCTGGCTTGAGCTCGGCTTGCCTGACCTTGTTTTGTCTTGTTTGTTCCTTTCTGTTTCCCTTTTGTTTATCCTGGTTCATTGATGTAACCCTGTCTATTTCAGAGACGTCCAGGACAAGGTATGTGTGTGGGATCGCCCTCTTCAGGACGGTTACTCTGCTTTAGACAGGGAAAGGTCAGGCAAAGACAGATCCCTGACAATCTGCACACCTATTAACATCCATTCTGAATCTCTGTCGTAGATTCCATAAAAAATGACAAAGAAAATAGTGCAGCATGCTCTGATTGGTTGGTATTGGCAACAAAGAAAGTCTTAGATCTAGACAGTTTTTATACATGTCCCCCAGTGTATTTTTTGTATTTTTTGCAGCCTATATTTAAGCCAGGACACATGAAAGAAGAAACAGTTGTATAAGAATCTGGAACTGTAGTCACAACTTACATTCAGGACCTGAGTTAAATTTGAGTATTACAAGCATCTAAGGAAGACAGGCTAATGAGCTGTTTATAAAGCTACCTACAGACTAAAAGAGTGGATAGAAAAGAGGACAAGTTTGAAGAAAATCTAATAAAAAAGGGTCCTATTAGGGTGTGTAGAAGTGACAGCAGAAAGAAGTCTCCTACTGTAGATCTCCCCTCAATTTCTATAAGTTGCAATGGACAGTCGCTCTTTGAGAGCAGCTTCATGTGTTACATGTATCATTCATACTAAATGCATGGCTGGCTCCAGATTTCCCCAGTAAAATCAGGGTGCCAGACCTACTGATATTATCTGATTAATGCTGCAGTTACATATTGTCACTAATAAGACAATACCTTCAAGTACTATCAAGGATGAGATATAAAACTAAATACATTTTAATAAATGTGACACTGTTTCCATTTAGGGCAAAAAAAACACATGGAAATCTCCAAAGGAGCATTTTATGCTATCTACAATATATGAAAAAACTTTGAGATTCTTGGTCCGCATGTTTTTGGCCAAAAAATGCTTAAGCCACCCCTGGCTTACAACGGGATCTCAGTTGGGTGGTCCTACTCTATATTATCTCTCAACTGGGTCAACTTCAGACCTTTCACTGTGCCAAACGGCCTCCAAAATGCAGAGAGAAAAATAAAAAAAGCACCAACCTTTCAAAGCATAGTGCATTGATATAACAGCCTGTGGAGGTGGGCGGGGTACAGGAAACCAAAATGGAGGTATCTACTTCTCCTTATACAGTTTAAAAGCAAATATGTGCCAAATACAACGTATAGTTCTGCACAGAAAAACATTTCTGAAACAAACACTGCGAACCTGGGTGCCACTGGCATGGCTGCGGCACATATACATATGCACACTCTCTCTCTCTGCATTTTGGAGGCCGTTTGGCACAGTGAGAGGTCTGAAGTTGACCCAGGTGAGAGATAATATAGAGTAGGACCACCCAACTGAGATCCCGTTGTAAGCCGGGGTGGCTTGAGCATTTTTTGGCCAAAAACATGCGGACTAAAAATCTCAAAGTTTTTTCATATACTGTTTCCATTTATACTCATCTCAGACAACCCCAATATATCTAAGGGCATAAGGCCATGACTACACGTCAATGGTAAAATGTGATTGGAAATCCGACAGTATTTTACCATTGCAGTACCATGGTTTTTGTCGCGGCTTTTGTGGTCAGTTTTTGGATTTGGGCTGGCCCAAATACATTGAGCTGTACTAGGAAACAGAAGATTATTGAACATGTTCAATAAGCCTGCGGTTTAGAAATCCGACAAATCCGAGCTGTGTAGAATACCGCTTGGATTTTCTATCGAGGTCTATGGGCACTGGTTTAGAGTTGGATTTTTGCAGATTCTATATACTGAATCCGCTTAAAAATCCGACCATAAACCAGTGTCGTGTAGACATGACCTAAGAGTAAATAACCATTCAGGCAGACATAAAGTATCCTTAGGCTATGTCTCCACTGCACACATTTTCAGTCATTTTTTTGGCATTTTTCGTTTTCTAAAACCACTGAAAAAACTACTCAAAACAGATCAATTAACCTTTAACAGTAAAAATGTTCTGTAGTCTCCACAGAACGTTTTTTTGCTGCTGGTCGTTTTTTGTAACATGTTGCAAAAAACGACAGAGCAGGGCAGAAAATTAACTATTGAAGTCTACATAAAGTGGCAGATATTTTTTGGCGCAGTTTTTGGTCGGTCCTGCTGAAAAACTGGCCAGGTGTTTAACAAAGTTTAAGAACTTTGCATACATTAAAAATTGCCAAAAAAACAGAAAACCACCCAAAAAACTCACCAGAATCCTAGTTGCTTTGGACAAAAACTGACATTCAAAGCAGTTTTCAGGTTTTGGTTTCGATGAGTTTTTTGTCCTATGCTGTGTAGACATAGCCTTAAAGTACTCAGTAAATCACCACAATCTGTAACAGATAGTACATGTGGAGCAAGAACTTGCTGTACCGGTTGTGACCCCCAGTGAAAGGAAGGCTTAATTTTTCAGTGATTTTATAGCACTGGAAATAGGATGATTAAAGTTATCTAATTACTAGCGGATCTCAGCTTACCTTTTAAAATTAGATATTGATCTAGACTGGATGTGAAAGCAATATGTAAATACAGTACTATCTAGAAAGGACATATTTATGGACAATTGACCTATACAGAAGACTCTAATAAGCTAAGGATCTCTGCTGTTGACGTGAGCATGCTACTTGTGTCTCTGAGAAGATGGTTAATAGCTTTAAACAGATTCAAGATTCATTGAGCTCTCAGGCTACGTGTCACACTGCCTCTGACAGCCATCATTTCCTTCTTAGCAAATTGAATCCCTGTAGCTAATCCCAAGGAAGTTCATAAAGCAATTAAAGGCTTCTGTCTTGGTTACCATAGCACCATCTCGGCTCATGTCTGTTGTACAATGCCAGTATGTATACGATAGGCTTGTATGATACTAATATGCCGAAATTTGTCTTGCAATGACCAGGAGCATAGCTAAAGGGTCGTGGGCCCTGGTGCAAAACTTAATCTTGGGTTCCCCTGTCTTCGCACAATGGCTGTGGACCACTACTTTTTAATAAGATTCCCTACTTGGCATGACTGATATCTTTGATATCCATCAACTTTTAATGGCAGAATTACATCAACTTTAAAGTATCACCGAACTGCTATTGGTCTTGCATAACGGGGCCGCCCAGATCCCGTGCAACGTACCAACCATATATAGATTGCAATAGTAATATAGATAAAAAAAACTTTTATTGAAACAACATATCCTTAAAATATAAAGGGAGGCTTTCTGGATATTTAGGCTCAACACACTTGCCCCGGCCGGCATGAATGAAAATTTAAACTTGCGAGTGTTTCTTTAATGATTGTTGGTGTTTTTATTAATAGCCACAATGTAACAAGATGTGCTAACAATGTTACGTGTAATGTTTCATTGCATATAAAAGGAAGTGATGACAGAGTAATTACGTGTTTGAGGAAGGGGCAAGGCTAGCCCCGAAACGTCATACGCCTCTATCGACTCTGCCTATCTGTCTACATGCTCCACTACTTGGCGTTCGGATGGAAAATATACGCCTTTGGCGTTCATGCATTTATGTATCCATGAAAGGACCGACTGCTTGCTACGGACTGTGAATAAACGCAAGTAGCAAACTTGTTTGCACAATAAGTTACATATTTTAAGGATATGTTGTTTCAATAAAAGTTTTTTTTATCTATATTACTCTTGCAATCTATATATGGTTGATATCTTTGATATAGCATACCGCAGAAAATTATTGCTACTTAAAGGGATTGTCGAATAGAAAAAAATTCATTTGAAATGGGGCCAGGTGACAGAAAGAAAGAAAAACTGGTTATAAAGCCAAAACGTCTGCCCTCTCTTGTCCTCCATCTCCCCTCTTCCCTCTCCAAAAAAAAAATCTTTGTAGAGTGACCAGTTAAAAAAATGTAATTGTGCCTTTGTTTTTTGGAGTTTAGTTTTTGTTGGAGTTTACACCGAACAGTTTAATTAACATGATATCACTATTCTGTGGGTTAGTAGGTAACTGTGGGTTAGTAGGTAAACAAAGGTAAAAAATACCAGGACCAATATAACTAAATAATAATATACAAGGTCACAGAAAAATGGGACATTGCTTACTCAAATTGTTAGTGTAAGAAAATGAGGACCCATGACACAGGTTGTGAGCTTGCGAATATAATGGCCACTGTATCAACTGATACATCATATTTGATATTTTTCCGGTATTTATTTTTGCCCTAAATACTGGGGAGCAGAGGGTGTCAGTATTTTATGTTGGACACCTGAAATGTGTTGGGCAGCCCATTCAATCAAATTGTAGAAGCGTCATCAATTGGTTGTAAGCCAGCATTGTGCACCATACGTAACTGTATATGACACCCTTTGTATTGCTTTATCTATATGCAATTATAATACTGGCAATCACCCACTCGTGCATAGTAGGCATGTGAGTGGTTGTCTTTTTGCATTTGTGCAGTCTCCCCTTGTGACTAACACAACCATACTGTTACTGACCAAACCAGTATACCAAGACTAATATTACCAATAACAACAAAAAATACAAGAATACAAGAACTAAATAACTGAATCACATCATCACCACAATAAAGTCACTGAATAATACAATCATACGGTTAGTGAATATAAACCATTACACTAAGACTAATATTTCCAAAATATAGTGACCATATAGAGGTATTATTATTATTATTATTATTATTATTATTATTATTATTAGTTATTTTAAAGCGCCATTAATTGCAAGGCACTGTATATTTGAGTGGGTTACAAACATATGTCAAAGTACAATGGCAACACTTAATGACTAACAAAAAGTACGGAGGGAGAGAGGACCCTGCCCGCAAAGGCTTACAATCTAAAATGGAGGAGGAAAGAGACATAAGGTGAGGGGCACACATGTTTGTGGGGTGGTGTAGGGGCAGTGTGGTTGTTGTAGGTTATAGGTTATCCTAAAGAGAAGGGTTTTCAGGTTGCTTTTAAAGCTAATGAAAGTGGAGGAGAATCTGATGGTTTGGGGTATTAAGTTCCAGAGTATGGGGAAAGCATGGGAGAAGTCCTGGTAAGGAGCAGAAGTTGCATGAGGGGAGGTATCTCAAGATTAAGGCAGAGATGTATAAAAGGGAGAGATTATGGAGAGCCTTGTAGGTCATTGCCAAAGGAGAGAGGCAGAGGAGTAGTGAGGAGAAAGGTGGATAAGACGGGCAGCAGAGTTGAGGTTGGATTCATGGGGAGCAAGCGTGCTAGACACGAGTTAAGGAATGAGCGGATTTGAGAGATATTTTCAGGTGGAGACCACAGGCAGAGGTAAGGGCTTGGATGTGTGGTTTGAAGGATATGGAGGAGTCAAAGGTTATCCTAAGGCAGTGGGCTCGCTGGTCTGGTAGATACCAATGTAAAAATACACTCTGCACACATATAAGTGATTACAGTACAGTTACATCCAGTGTCTCACAAGTGATGTCTTTTATGACTGGAGTCGTTCACTTTCCCTTTTCTTTTACATTTGGTCCAGACTGCCATGATGACTTCTGCCGGTCATGATTCGGCCCTGTAGAATTCACATCCCAAACACCTGAGACTCCTTACTTTTTTTATCATTTTCCCACCTGTGCCCCCCATGTACAAACTCCCCATCTATAGTGCCCCAAATGGTAATAATAACAACCCTGGTGCCCTGGTAGTTAGTTACAGCCCTGGTAGCTAGGTATATAGGCCCTCTTGTAGGGATGTGTCAGGGGTATAACTAGAAATGGCTTGGCCCCATAAGAAACTTTTGGATGCCCCCTAACTCTGCCAGCCCTTCCCCTAACCACAAACATTTACCGGAACCTGTTTATAATAGTCATGCAGTTACTACATAATAAAAGGAGCAAATACCTCACCATACATAACACCATCATACTGCTACTAAACAAATCCCACTATAAAAGATCAACATTACAAGTAAT
The DNA here is from genome assembly GCA_025379985.1 of Phyllomedusa bahiana. Classification (NCBI taxonomy): domain Eukaryota; kingdom Metazoa; phylum Chordata; class Amphibia; order Anura; family Hylidae; genus Phyllomedusa; species Phyllomedusa bahiana. The sequence continues at coordinate 75,679 of JAODAL010016060.1, forward strand.
GCTACTAGTTTCTCACTGTCTCCCACCTCTGTACAAACTTCCAAGGGTGGGAGAGCAGGTACAGGCCATAACTTAAAGGCAAAGTCAAATAGAGGGGTGGGGAGGAACAGAGAACTAACCCCCTGGAGACCTATAGCCTGTAGCCTTCAGATTCATTTTAACAGATAGATAGGTAGGAGCTTCAGGTCGCTAGGTAGGCAGGGCACCAGGTATTTAGGTAGACTGCAGGTAACTAGGTAGACCCCTGTTAAATAGGTTGGAAGGCCTTAGATAAGTAGGTTGGTAAGCCCCAGGTAGGTAGGAAGCAGTTAGGTCCCTGGTAGGTAGCAGTAGATAGACCCCAGATAGGTAGGTTAGTAGGCCACAAGTAGGTAGGTCAGGGGCGTTGCTAGGGTCCCAAAACATCCGGGGCCCGGGCCCTCTGTGTTACATTTTTCTCAGTAGGGCGGGGTTCACACGGCATTTTTCACAATCCATGAACTGCGCATGTGTTTTTACAGAGAAAAAACTGTGGCCAGTGCATTCCTCTGAAGCTCTCACTGATATTTATTCTCCCCAGAACAGGTAATTGTTGCTCTCAGTGACAGCTATGAGTTACCATAATGTCGGCCCGTACGTCGGGCGTATTGAAGTGCAATTACATGCCGAAGTACGGACCGCCATTATGTCGTGTGAACATACACAGCGGATTTGTGGGGCATAACTGTGCTGTAACGCGCCCAAAGTATGCTCCGCAAATACCGTAAAATCATAGCGGTGGGCGCTAGGATTAGCTGTTCTTTTCCCTGCACACAGAACCCGCCCACAAAAATAAGTGACACGCCGCTTCTTTTGGGAGGAAAAGTGAAAGTGGATGGGAGGTGGCCAGAGCACTGCTGAAATTACTCACTGGAGAGCACATACTTCCAACAGCAGACGTATAGTGGTGCGCACAGGTACGTGCCACTATATGCTCTGTGAACATACCCTTAGGACAGTACGTGCCACAGTACGCTGTATGTTTTGGAAGTCGGCGCTGTTCAGTGCGTACTTCTAAAGCACGGAGGGGGGGGGCAGCGCCATTCACTTCCACTATCAGTGGCGCATAATCGTATATGTATACATACATATACATATACTATATACACACACACACACACACATGTACACACAGACATATACATACACATATATACACTACATACGCAGACATATACATACACTCACATGTATACACAGACATATACATACACATATGAACACTACATACACAGACACATATATACACTATGTACAGACATATACTATATACACACATACATGTATACATACACATATATACACAGACATATACATACACTATACACACATATACATAAACTATATACACATATACATACACTATATGCACAGACATTTACACATACATATACACACATATACATTCACAGATATACATACACAGACATACATACACAGATATACACTGACATACATACACTATATACACATATATACATAGATACAAAGATATACACAGACATATACATACACTATGTACAGACATATATATACACTATACACACATATACATACACTATACACACATATAAATACACTATATACACAGACATATACACATACATATACACACATATACATACACAGATATACACAGACATATATACACTATATACACATATATATACACAGATATACCATAGTTGGCAACTTTTGAAAATGAAAAAGCAGGAGATATTAGTGGGCGGTGCGCTTAGCGTGCCGCGACAAAAATTTGCATGGACACGCCCATCTTGCCGGTATGCCACGCCCCTTCAAAAAGCCACACCTACTCCACCTAACTGCATAACGGCTTTGGAAGAAAACCAAGTAGATGCCCTTATAGCCAGGTAGTACCCCCCCATAACCAGGTAGTGCCCCTTACAGGCAGGTAGATGCCCCCTTGGAGCCAAATAGATGCCCTCTCTGTAGCCAGGTAGAGCCAAAGTTGTAGCCAGGTAGATGTCCCCCTTTGTTAGCCAGGTAGATGCCCCCCATTGTTTGCCAGGTAGTGCCCCATTGTTTGCCAGGTAGTGCCCCCATTGTTTGCCAGGTAGATGACCCCATTGTTTTACCAGGTAGTGCCCCCTCTGTTGGCCAGGTAGATGCCCCATTGCTTTCCAGGTAGTGCCCCCTCTGTTGCCAGGTAGATGCCCCCATTGTTTGCCAGGTAGTTGCCCCCTTTTGTAGCCAGGTAGTGCCCCTATCGTTTGCCAGGTAGTGCCCCCATACCCCCATTGTTAGCCAGATAGTCCTCCATTGTTGCCAGGTAGAACCCCCCATTGTAGTCAGGTAGTGCCCCCATTGTAGCCAGGTAGTACCCCCTTTAGTAGCCAGGTAGTGCCCCCATTAGTAGCCAGGTAGTGCCTCCATTGTTGCCAGGTAGTGCCCCCATTGTAACCAGGTAGTGCCCCCATTGTAGCAAGGTAGTGCCCCCCATTTGTAGCCAGGTAGTGCCCCCATTGTAGCCAGTAGTGCCCCATTGTTAGCCAGGTATGCCCTCTCTGTTGCCAGGTATTGCCCCCATCTCCTCAGCAGTGTCACAGGGGAAGTGAGAGCAGCCGTGCGTCACTTCCCCTGTGACGCTGACATGTGTGTACGGCGCACAGCGTCGCCGGACATACAGGGGGCGGAGGCAGGAGGGAGCGCTCCCCCCGGCCTCCTCCCTGCTGAGCTAGGTTCCGGGCGGGTTGAAGCGGGCGCAGCGCCCGCTTCACGCGCCTTGGGAACGGACCGCGGCGCCAAGTAGTGCACCAGCCGCTACACAGGCGGCGCCAGAGTAGCGCAGCCAGCGCTACTCCGGCGCGCGTGGTCATTTAAAGGACCCCCCGCCTGCTGGCGGCGGGAGGAATGCCAACTCCCCCGGGAGGACGGAGGGGGGACCCCAAATAGCGGGAACCCCCCGCCAAAAATGGGAGAGTTGGCATGTAAGAGATATACACATATATATACACAGATATACACACACATATACATATATACATTCAGTACAGTTCATATTCATGAAGATTATGTTCACTGATATTATACTATGTAGTCCTGGTCTCTACAGTGAGGCTACTCACTCACTAGAGACCTCCAAAATGTGGGCACCTGTGGGAGCTGCTGCTCCTGAAGCCATAAGGACAGGACAGGACAATGTAGCTGCAGGAGATGGTCCGGGAGCAGAGATAACAGCAGGGGGTAAAGCCTCTCACTCACTGTTGCAGAACTTCCTGACTCAGGAACTACTGGAACTAAGGTGAGCAGCCGACGCCCCCTCTTTCCTCCTCAGCTCCCGTCACCTCCTGCAGTGGTCCTCCCCCTCCCTTCTTGCACTTTAGGAACGTCCCTGAGCTGTATGTGTGTCCAGAGGGACCCATAGTGGCGCCATTACCTCCGGGTCCCACAGAAGCTCGGGCCCACCGGGGATCCACCTACTCCCTGGTGGGTCAGTCCGGGTAGTTACATAAGGGTCCCAATAGATTGGTAGCTATATAGGGCCCCGAATAGGTAGGTAACTTTATAGGAACCCCATTATAAATAAAAAATAATAATAATCACCTTCCCACGCTCCCCCGGCGAGTCTTCCTGTTCTAGGTCTCAAGTCGGTTGCTTTAAGTTTAGGGGCTAAGGACAGGAAGCAGCGCAGGTCACTTCACCGCGCTGCCTTCGCAGCGACATATGACAGTGGCAGGGAGTGCATAGCTCCCTCTGCCTCTGCCCCGCTGTACATCTCATTTGTATGGATGTCACAAAGACACGCATACAATTGAGATAGCCTATATGGTAGAAGTAGAAATTGATGTCCAGCTCAGCATGTTATGCAGTAAAATCCACGTTTATTGAGAGCAGGATAAAAGAACAAAACATCCGGAGACAAAATCTAACGCGTTTCAGGCCCCTCACATAATGGCCCTTAGTCGAAGCATGGTAAAACAAAACACATAGACACGCCTATATAGCAATGTTAATTAGTTAGTCAGAACACATGTTTAAACATATTGCGTGGCCATGTTGACAAGACATACAAAGATAAACAGGACAAGATGAAAAGGCATTATACATAAATACAAAAATCAATAATGCAAGATCAAATCCTGTCTACTATTAAGACCATATGATACTCTTGTTTTCAAAGTGAAAATCCAGAAAGACTCACGATTCAATAGTTGTCTTCTGCGATCTCCTCATCTAGGTGGAACATTAACTCTTTCTACACCCTGCTCCGAAAGAGTGTCAGAACTACCAGCATGGTGTTGTATGCAATGACGCAACACCTGAAACACCTGAAACGCGTTAGATTTTGTCTCCGGATGTTTTGTTCTTTTACCCTGCTCTCAATAAACGTGGATTTTACTGCATACCAAGCTGAGCTGGACATCAATTTCTACTTTCTTGGATTATTCGCTTTGCCTGCGAGTCCGTGCCAAGGTGTCTCTGGTGAGCTGGTTGTTTTTCTTACCTGGTATATGGTAGAAGGAACAGGCTTAATGCCTGTTCTTCTGGTAAATTATGTATATTTATTATCAACATCAAACTGAAAATATTGTAGCATATACAGTACTTCCACTTATTAGTATGTACAGTAATGCCTGTTCTTTTTACCAATCCTATGAAACAAGGGTGCAGTAGCAGCCGGCGACAGCAGGCTCCCCTTCATTTCACAGTTCATCTGGGCCCTGTACGGCAGTACCAGCTGAATTGCCGCAACAGCGGCCATAGCTACAACCGCTGTGTCACTGGGTCTATGTGACCCAGAGATGCAGCTGTGTGGTAAGGATGGCCTGTGGCCCCCCCATTGGCTCGAGGGTCTGGTCACAATAAGTCCCATGTTATGTCCTCTGCTGCCTGCAATGAACTTCTCAATAGCTACAGTAAACAGCGTACAGTGTTTCTGAAGCATTTGAATGGGTTTTAACTCCTAATATTCTACAAACATAAAAATTTGTCACCAGAAGCATCAGACAGCAGAGTTGTTTGTTGCTCCTGACAGGTTGGTTCTAGAACTGTAGAATGATCAGCTCATTAATGGGGGACTGGTAGGCATTCAATGCTGTTATAAATTAAGGTCTGACGGTAAAAAACTGGCATTTCATGTTCGCGTTACCCGAGGCATGACAACTCACAGTTTATTCGGATCCTTTAAGAAATAAAGAAAAGTTAAGGTGGGAAAGATGCTCCCATTTCTACAGGAGTATCCTAATAGGTGGATGAGTGTCCTGCTGTATAAAGGTTGTACTGGGGGATTTTATATATGCTTTCCATCAAAACTTGGAGGAGCAATCTGTCATCAGCCTTATCTAGACCAGCTAAAGTCATTAAAAAACATCTGAAATAGACTGGTTGGGGACACATTTTGGGCCACATGAAAACCGGTGCAGCCCCGTTCGTTCTATTCTTAATGAGGTGCACTCCAGTATTAGGCAAATTATAAAGCGCCTGCAGTACTTTATAATGCGCCTGAGATCAGGGGGTGTGCTGGAGGAGTGTCACACTACAACCGTATGAATCTACACATTTATAGCTTTAGCACGGCAAATCCAGGTGCATTACTGCTGGAAAAGGTAGAGCACTTTAAAAGTGGTTTACCTGAGCCAGAATTATCGCTTAGTAGCTAGAAAGCGCTAAATCTATGACCTGCAGTAGAACAAGTTCATAGTTTCAGGCACATTCTACGCTACTAATGCGCACAAAAAAAATGGCGCCTGTTCACCAAAAATCATACATGTCGCCCTTTGTCTCCTTTGGGCTTTCCAATTTTATGTGCCATTTTTTCATATTCAAAAAGGTATTCTATTAGAGAATTCGTACAATACAGCAATATATTTAGCAATATTGTGAATTACATGGTAGTTGAACAGATGAGCAAACATAGGCATGAGAATGAAATCCAATCTGGCATAGTTCAGACATATTAAGGGCCAACATGTGCCAATTTTTATAGACATCCAGAATATTTCTGGAATATGGAGATTTGAGGAAAGCTAACATTTTGTCTCTTCTGCACTACTGATTTTTTTGCGTATGGATTCACAGAGGTCAAGGGTGTGTTAGATCTTATTTCACACAAATGAACTGTACATTTTTTGGGGGAAACGGTGCACAGCACATGATCTTCAATCTCCTGGTCATAGAAGCAGCCATACACAGTGCTCAATGGATAATGCTGAATGACGAA
>JAODAL010016061.1:0-81872 GCA_025379985.1 Phyllomedusa bahiana
TGTTTTTTCTATTTTACTCTATTTATTTTAAAGCACCATTAATTCCAGGGCACAGTACGTTAGAAGGGGGTTTACATGCATAAGACTAAACAAAATACAATAATAATACTAAAGAACTAGCAAATAATATAGAGGGAGAGAGGACCCTGCCCAGGAAGGCTTACAATTTAGGAGAGAGGAGGACTGTGGCAAAAGGTAAGGGACATACAGGTTTGAATAGTAGTGTTGAGGACGCCGGGTTAATGTAGGTTGCATGAAGGGCTGTTTCTAAGACAGGCGATCGCCTGTGGCGCCGCTCACTGAGGGGGTGCCGCAACCGCCTCTGTCTCTGCGCGTCTGTTTTACCATGGCCATGCAGAGTTACCAGCTGCACACACACACTGAGCTCTGTACATACAGTTCAGCATCGCAGGAGGAATGATGCAAGACTTTAATCACACCCCCTGCGACGGTGGATCTTGGCTTCCTTCCCTAAGACCTTCAGGAGCAGTGTGCCAGTTTAAGTGGCGTGATGACCTCACGGACCTGCTGCTTACACTGGAGACATCTGTATGGAGACAGAGCATGGAGAGGTGAGTACCTTTTTTATTTCTTTGTTCACTGGCTACTGGGGGTAAATAACTATCTGGCTACACTGGACAACTTCAAATACGAAAAATTCTTCAAGGCATAAAGATTAGAAAACTTTACTTCTATTCCATATCAACAAGAAAACGCAACAACTGAGTCAACAATGTGAACAACGTTAAAAACCTGGTGCTGTGTAAATTGCGCGACGGCATAAGGTAATTTTCTTCCTTGTTGGAGTCCTCAGTCTCTCTGTGTGAACTCCATAGAGCGGATAGTCTCGCTGCTGTACGTGCGTGATGCCCCCCTGTAGCCAGTAGATGCCCCCATTGTAGCTAGTGATGCCCCTGTAAGTAATTATAAAATAACAAACAAGTACTCACCTCGGTCTGCACGTCCCGGTCCGGAGCTGCACAGCGGTGGGAGCTGCTGAGTGGTGTAAGCAGCGTAACGTCATCACCATATAAGGTGCTATAGATGGGGAGTTTGTATAGAGATAGGAATTGGTTGGGAAGTGCTGATAAAGTGAGGAGTCTTAAGATATTTGTTTTGTAAATTTGACAGTGAAGAGTTGGGAGTAGTCATCATGGCGTCTGGGACAGATGGAGAAGAAGAAGAGAAAGAGACCAACTCTTCAGAGACGTCTCCTGTGAGTCACTAGATATAACTTAAACTGAAACCCCATTTATGCCCCTGCAGGGGCCTAGGTACCCGGGTATCCCCACGGGAAGCGGGGTAATTTTTGGTTAAGTTAAGGGTTTGTATTAAGAAAGGTCATTTGTATTTTTTCAGTCACAAATGTGGGGGTGTATGGGGTCATGGGGGTTTCGGGTTTTTGGCCCACTAAAAGGTGGGGTTTGGGTATGGTGGGGTAGTAGAAATTCGGTCACTTTTGTGCGGGTGATATGGGGTTCTTAGTGGTTTTTGGGGTTCTGGTTGGTGTAGCAGTCTTATGTGGTAACTGTATGACAAATTATTTAGAGTTTTATATGTAGCCCCTTTGGGGTTTAAAGCTTTTTGTTTTTTAGTTTTGGTTGATGGTGATGCACTTTTGTTTCATTTGGCACTTATTTCCCTGGGGGGGGTTGGGGTGGAGAGGGGGGGTGAAATGTTTCACCTCACCCTGGTAAAATTTTTTAGCCTGGGAAACGGCCCTGCAAAAAAACCAGAAGCAGTGCCCTTAAAAACGTGGTGCATTTTTCAAGAAGCTGGTGTTTAAAAGTGCCCTTTCCCTTTTAATGTTGCAAAGGAAACCCGGAACAATTGGATGACTGCAAACATCTATTTTTCCCAGTGACCCTTTTTTAAATTGCAGCAAATGAACGTTGTTTGGGGGCTGGAAAACAGTTGCCCCTTCTATATTTCACGTTTTGGGGGGGGGGGTATACGGCTTTCTTTTTATTTAAAAGGGAAAATTTTAAAAAGTCGGGATAGTTTTATTGTGTGGCAGAGCTCAATTTTTTATAGTGCACCCTGTCCCATTTTTGGAATTTTTCACCATATGTGTTTTTCTTAAAATATAAAATTTTTACCCAAAAAAGTTTTTTTATATTGGGCGGGATGTGCATTTATGAAAACCCAAAATAGATATTTTTAAAAAATATGTTAAAAAAAAAGGGAAAAAAAATGTCAGAAATAATTAACAATTTTCAGTCACTGGGGGAACAGGGAAATAAAATAATTTGCCTTTTCCATTTAAATTTATTGGTGTTTTATTTTTTGGGGGTAATTTTTGACTAGTTAAAACGACATAATTGGGGGCGTTTTACGCACGAAACTCCCTTTGGGGGGGGGGGTTTTGGGGACCCGCCGGCCCCATGACAATCACTACAGCGGCGCTTTTCACCGGGGGGTAATTTGGGGCATGTCCCCTTATCTCCTCCCACGGGGGTTTTTGTCCCAAGCGGGGAGAGGGGGCATTTAACCAAAAGTTCTCCCAATTTCGAACTGGGGATTTCCCTAAGGGCTGGGACAAACACGGCCCGTATTGAGCGCAGTAAAGGGTCCCACTTTTTGAACATAGCCTTAGGGTTAGGCTCTTGGGTTTTGAATGCTTCTTTTAAAACCCCCATAAATATTAGGGCCCCATGTTTGAATTTGCCGGGGCGGGGCGCACCCCTTTTCCCGGAAATTTTTCCGGGGGAATCGGCGCCCGATTTATTTTTGTCGGGGGCCCGGGGCGGGTCAAACATAGCATTAAAAGGGCCGCCGCGCCTCGCCAGGGGTTTTAGGCGCAGTTTCGGGTCCGGGGCAGTGCGGCCTGCGCCTTTTGATTTGGGGCCCGGGGGTAGGCCGGGGGAAAAGTCCCCGCCCTGGAGTGGGTGGGGGGCAGTGTTTTTGGGGGCCGGGCGCAGAAAGGGGCTGCGCCTTAATGATTTTCCCCCCCCCCCCCGCCCCCCCCCCCCCCGGGGGGGTAGGCACTCAACAGGGGGGGAAAATTTCCCGCGCCTCGCCAGTGGTGGGGGGGCACAGTGGGGGGGACGGGCGCAGTGGGGAAATTTGGGGCACGGCAGGACTCGCCAAAAAATTTCCGTGCGAGACAGGCTGGAACAGCGAGAAATCATTCCACTGTCGGGGGGGGTTTTGAATAAAAAATCCCTTTTATAAAGGGTTCAACTTTCTCAGGAAAAGAGTGAAACCTAAAAAAAAAAAATACTTAAAAAAAATCACTTTCCAATACCTAATTTTCAAAAATTAGGATTTGGAAATTCCCGGAAAAATCCCTTTAATTAAAAATCAGAAGCATTCTGATTGGTCGGCAGAAACCCCCAATAGAAAAAGAGACGTGCCATTAAACCTTGGGAAGTTTAGCCCAAATTCAGAATCCCCCGGGGGGTAGTTAAAAATACGAAAAAAATGCTGAAAAGAGGTTTGGGTTTTAAGCTACCGGGTTTGGCTCTCAGCCAATCAGAATAGGAGCGACAGAGCCCCTTTTCAGCCTTGGAAAAGTTTAGCCCAATCGAATCCCCCGGGGGACTTTAAAAAATACTGAAAAAAATGCTGAAAAGGGTGATGGGCTGAGTGGGGGCTTGGTATCCCAGCCAACCCAGAGCCAGATTCTTCTCCCTTTAGTCATGGAGAGGGGGGGCTCAGCGGCGTGCGCATGAAGATTAATAAAAAAATCATTTTTTTTAAGGTAAAACATTATAAATAAAGCCCAAAACCTTTTTACAAATAAGCATTTAAAAACCGAACAACGCGTTTGTCCCCGAGACCGGGCACATGGGGAAATTTGCAATGAGAATTCCCCGGGAAAATACAGTAATTCAAATTTTTTAAGTATTTCATTGGTGGGAGAAGCCAGCCAAATCTTTTGGGAGCGAAAAAGCCCCCATTTTCCTATGGAAAGTTTGGAAACCAAATCAGAATGGGAGCGCCGGGGCCCCATTCAAATCTATGAACGTATTAACCAATCGAATAGAGCGAAAAAGTCCTTATATCCTTGAAAGTTTGGACAATCAAAATCAAAGGGGGACAGTTAAAAATACAGTAAAAAGACAGAAAAAAGCTGGGCGAGCTAGCGGTGGTTTGGGTATCCCCCCAAATCAGAGCGCGAGTCTTTCTATTATAGTCTATGGGAGAGGGGCGCTCTGATATCTCGGCGTCACCCGTGCGGCTAAATTATTAATAAAAAAATCTTTTTATAAGTTAAAACATTTGATAAAGAGCAAACCCTTCTTTACAAAAAAGCAGTTAAAAACCCAAAAGCGTTTGTCGCCGAGACCGGCGCTAAAGGAATTGAAAATAGAGGAATCGCCGGGAAAATACGAAATTAAAATTGTTTAAGCTTTTTTCCTTTGGTCGGCATAAAAAGCCAATCAAATAGGAGCGACAATGCCCATTTACCCTTGGAGAAAAATTGACCAATCATATTCCAAGGGGGACATTTAAAAAATACAGAAAAAATGCAGAAACGACTGATTTTTTGATGCGGGGGGGCCGCCAGTTTTCCCCAATAGGGCGAGCTACTTTTCATAGAGTTTTTGGGGGAAAAGAAATTCTGGCGCGCTCTGTGTTGGCTAAGTTAAAAGAGGCGTTGTTTTTTGGGACCAATGGGAGAGCGGCGACGCTTCTATGGTTTTTTTGCAATCTGAAATAAAATGTACCGCGAATAAAATTTTAAAGACTACAAATTTGTCCTGATGTGTATATAAATATAATAATATGGGGGAACGAAAAAAAAATATTAAATCAAAAAAATCATGTTTATTTTTTTATTTTCGTTACCCAAGGACAAATATGGGTGCAACGAAAATAAAGAAATTAAAAGTTTTTTTGATTTAATATTTTTTTTTCTTCCCCCCCTATTATTATTCTTTTTATACACTCGGGACCATTTCTGTGTGTTTTTTTTGTTTTCGCCGTGTCGTTTGATTTCGTTGCTTTAAAAAACCCCATAAAAACTCGCTCACTCTCCCATTGGTCCAAATTAACGGCGCCGCTTTTGCTTAGCCATCACAGAGCCGTCAGAATTTCTTTTCCCCAAGAACTCTAGGAAAGTAGCTCGCGTCTGTTTGCTAAGTGGGAGCCCCGCCGCTTCAACCAATCAGCTCGTTTTTTTGCATTTTTTTTTTTTTGAATGCCCCGCCTTAGAATTGATTGGTAAATTTTTTTCTCCATGGGATAAAAGGGAAAACATTGCGCTCTATTCTGATTGGTCAATTTTTCTCCATGGTTAAAATGGGCTTTGTCGCCCCTTTTCTGTTTGGGCTGGTTTAGCCGAAATTTGGAAAAATAGCTTAAAAAATTTGAATTCTTTTTTCCCGGGAAATTCTTCTTTTGCTTTCCCCTTATAGCCCCGGTCCGGCGACAACGCGTTGTTGGGTTTTAAACTGCTTTTTTTGTAAAAAGGGGTTTCTCTTTATTGATAATGTTTTAAACAAAAAAATGATTTTTTGATTAACACTTCATCCCGCACGGCGTGCCCGAGATTTCAGAGCGCCCATCTTCCCTAGACTTTAAGGGGGGAAGTAGCTCGCCCTGATGGCTGGGATATCCCAAACCCCACTACTCAGCTAATCAAGCTCTTTTCGTTTTTACGATTTTGAAAGTCCCGCCGTGGATTTGATTGGTCTAAAAATTTCCTTTAATGAAAAGGGGGCTTTGTCGCTCCATTCCCATTGGCGAGCTAGCAAGCCCCCGCTTGCTCAGCCAATCAGCTCTTTTCTGTCTTTTTACGATTTTTAATTATCCCCCATGGGTTCTGATTGGTAAATCTTCCCCTAGGTTTCAATGGTTTTACTGCGTCCTATTCTGATTGGCCCCGGTTTTTGCGACAAAAGAGAAAGGTTTCAAACTTGAATTACTGTATTTTCCCCGGGAATTTCCAATTTCAAATTTTTTTTTATTGCGCCGTTTAGAGTTTTGGAGAGCGTTTTTTTTTTTTTAAATTTTGTTTATTTTTAGTTCAGCTTTTCTGACCCGTTTTCCACCTTTTTTAAAAAGGGATTTTTTCGGAATCTATCCGGTGCACGGAGCGGGCGCCGAATTTTCTGCGGATCTTTTATTTTCTTCCTTGCATGTTTCCCATCCCGTTCGCCTCGCCGGGCATTTGACCAAAAAAAAAACCCGGTCTGCCTTCGGGCTGCCGGGGGGGGTGCACTGCGCCCGCTTTGCCGACTTTCCTCTACATGCCCGGATTTTGAGCGCGCCGCGTCCCGCCCCGGAAGCCTACAGCCCCACACCGCGCCCCTGCCCGCCCCTTCATGCGGGCGCGCTGAAAAAAGGGGAAGCTGCGCCTAACCAATTTTCCCCCCGTCCGCAGCGGGGATTCGGGCTGGGAGGGAGGTTAGCCAAAAAAAAAAGGGCGAAAAGCCCGATCATACTGTCGCCTAGGTTAGTTTTGGGGGGGGCCTTTTGGGCCACCAGGGAGTTGATTTTGAGAAAACAGGTGGGTAAATTTTGTGGGCCCCCCCTAAGTGTTATTTTTACTGTATTTTCCTTTTTTACTCTGTCATTTCTTTTTTACCTTTTTATTTTAAAACAGCTCTTGTCTGCCCCCGTAAGGGGGCCCCGTTCCCATTCTGACCTTAAATGTGTTCTGTTTATTTCCCGTTTTCTAAATAAGTTGTGTTGAAAAAATTTAAAATTGATGTGTAATGTCCCCCCGGTGGCCCCGTGTAGCAGTAAAAATCAATCCTAGCAAAGGAAAAAAATGCTTTTCTGTGAACTGACTTTTCCCTTTTTATCAAAGTTTAAAAAGAGGAAAATAAAAGAAACCAAGCAATCTGCCAAAGAAAAGAGTCTTTCCCGTATGCCCCTTTGACAGTTCTTCTTTAAGTATTTTTCAAATTTCAAGCAAAGTGCTGTTTTGTGTCAGCTTTTCTCAGGGGTTTAAAAGTAGGTAAACAGGCAACAGTGAAGGAAAAAATCATAATCAATGTTGAACAGAAAATTTTATTAATAGTGCTTAAACCCGTAGCAAAGTTTTATGCATTGATAAGATTTCATGGACTTAAATTTTAAATTGATAACGTTTGGATAACAAGAAGGGTATGTTTTAGAAATTTTTTTGTGTTAACAAATAAGAGGGTTTTTCAGTACCTGCAATCTGCTGATTCTATATAGGTATCACATCAAAAAAAGGACTTCCTTAAACTGAAAATTAGACTTATTGACAAAAAAATAATTCACCAAGGAAGACATGTTGGAATCAAATGACACTTTATATGTGTGATAATGATGATGTATTAAATGATTACAATACTAGAGTGAAAGGGTATGTTTTTTGGTGAAAACAGTGCTTTGAAAGGGAGGCTCTAGAACCTTTTGGGCAGATGGCCTGGATACAAGAAGAGAAAGGTCTAGGCATGGAGGCAAACCGATTTTCTGTTGGCATCCTCCGCACATTTGCTCACAGAAGTTGCAGCTGACCTCAATAGAATCCTCACACCTTGTAGGTTGCTGACGCACTTTTGTCACTGCTGGCCCCAAAATTTGCAAGGTATTTGGCAAAGCAAAAATTGCTAAAAAATACCAGTTGGAAGTAAAGCCATGAGAGCAACACATGTGGATCAGAATGTCCCTGCACATTTTTGCTGAGCTTTTTAGTGTCCCCCATATCACTTCTAGTGATGACAACTGTTGTCTGGTCGATGGTCTTTCCCTGATCATCACACCAGCAAGTTGGGGCAATGTGATCTCCCACAGCAAAAGGCAGGATTGAAACGCTTACCACAAAGTATCCATACTCAAAACATGACCAATGTCAGATCCCCAACTTAACTTGGCTTGTTGCTAAAGACAATACAGTTCCAGTCTGTCACAGACCAGATTTCTTGTTCATAAACACCACGATCGGTAGACAAAGGCAACACTGGCTGGTTTGTCCAATAGCAAGAAACCCAAATGGGTGATGTGACATCCAAATTTTCTCTGCCTAAGCACCTGCAAATGGTCTGGGAGAGCATAGGGGCATGACCAGGGGTCGTAGTTATAACGGGGTCACCTGTGCCTAAGTGGTGGACAGAAAAATATGGAAGGTTGCTCATGCCTTTTTATCAGATCAAATGATTCCTACACTACGGTATTTTTGTCTGGGCCGTCCAGAGCCTGTTCACATGGGTGTTTGCCCTGATATATCCACAGCTCTAATACCTGTCACAGTTTTGGTAAGAACATCTAAATGATGAGTAATTTGTTTGAAACAACCATCCTACTTCTTTCAGCTCATTTACAACCGCCCCCAAGCGCCCAGTTTGTCAACTGGGGAAATGTCTGAATGTGTTGAATAGGTTTGTCTAGCAGTGCCATTGATCTTTCACAAGAGGTGCACTACCCAAAGTAATCTTTAGAGACTTTTACTACGCATTGAGGATGCAAAAACAAAAAAACTTTTAGACCTTCTTGTGCAAAAACCAAGAGTCTAATTAGACCACACATATCATACATTAACATATCTGCATGCTGAAGTTTAAAGAAATAGTCCAAACCCAAATGGATGTGTCTATCAAATGAAGTGGATTCCACTAAATTTCAAAAGAATATAGTGGGTGAATTCCTAAGTTTTATGAATAACTAACCCCTTCCTAGACAGCCAGTCATAATTTTTTTAACTCTATGGGCAACATCTAAGAACTCACCTGCAACCATTTTTTAGGCTTATATTGCAATCAAAAAAATGGCCGCCGCATGTTCAATAGATGTATATCAGTCCGTATGCCCAAACTTGTTGCAGCAGCACTAGACATCAATATAAACATGGTCCCCCTCAACATCTGGTCTCTTCCCTGTAACTGTAGCCCTCGACAGGGGCCAGGGCCCCTCTCTTCCCTCTTGTACCTGTTGTTAGTCACATTTAGTCACTATTGTAATTTGTCTGACTTATGTTATGTATGTAACCCCCAGAAATGTACAGCTCCTGGAACCAAGTGCACTCTAAAATAAATAATAATAATATCACTTCTGAATGCCACCAAGAACGCGTCAAAGTTTTTGGTTGGTGAAGCTGCCAGACAAAAGTTTGACGTATAACACTTTATGCCGCCAAAAATGTTTGGTACATAAACATTTATTCATACTGTCATATATACTGTCCTTATATCTATTTAGAACTGATGTGTTGGCCACAGTTCCATACATGTAATCCCTTTGTTTTTTCTTTAACCTCCTTTATCTTCTTCTTCCAAGAGCCATAAACCAAAAAAAAAGAGAAAAATTCTAAGTGTGGTAAAACATGAAAAAAAACCGAACTTGTGCCATTCTGCCTGGTCTTTGTTTTTAGTTATGGCGCTCACTCTTTGGTTATAATTATGTGTTATCTGTATTCACCAGGGTGATATGGTTCTGGAAATTCCAAGTATATAATGTTTTTGTAATATTTTAGTACAAAATACAAATACAAACTTTCCCTATTTTATAAATTCGCGCTGCAGCCTAATTTTCTGCAACCAATAACTTTTATATTTTTTCACCTATGGACCTGAGTAAAGATTAATTTTTTGCAAGCTGAAGTTTAGATTTTATTGGTGCCATTTTTGGATAGATGCGACTTTATGTTCACATTTTATTCCAATGTTTTGGGGATGCAAAATGACCAAATAAACACAATTTTGGCATCTGGAATTTTTTTTGCATACCCATCAATTTAACTTGGTAGGAAAACCCCTTTTAATAAAGTTTTGTGGAAAATGACACTTTACTTAAATCCATATAAGCTTCTATATTCTTATATTCTAATATTTATATATTCTATATTCAATATTCTTAGTAGAGATAAATGTTTCCATACAGATTTAATCATTGAAATACATTGATTTACCTTGTTTTGATCCTGAGTTACATTTTGTCTTCTAATTCTGATCTGCATTTACAATACTGTAGGTTTCAGCCCTACAATCTACCAGCGTTTCTGATCTGGTACTTGTACAAAATTTGCTGTAGCCAGACTTATACAGAATTCTGAATTATTCCAAAGTGCAGTGTGGCACACAGTACTGCTGTGTTGGTGGAAAACTATGTCCGTCTACAAACTGTAAATTGTATCCAGCAACAACTAACAGAACTTTAAAAAACCCTCTCTATAGTAAGAGGTTTAAAACAAAAAATCATGCAACTTAAAAATGGTTTAATTTTATATATATTTTTTAACCCTTTCTGAAATAAAGGGTATTTTTTAAAAGTGCTGTTTTTTGAAGTTTTTGGTGTATATTTTTGTTGCAATACTGCACAGCAGTCAAACTGTCTTTATAAACAAGCAAGCTCCTTACAATTTCCTAAATAGTTTGGAAAGGTGTTGCAACTAAGAAATCAATAAATTTTTTATATTTTTGAGAGATAAGAGGAACAACACATTAAAATGCCAAAAAATGCACAATGTGAAAGAACCCTAACATTCATTTATATCACTAATGTCTGGTGGGATTAATGAGTGGGTGCTGGCTGCTGGTTACATCTGACAACCACAGTCACTACAGTCAGTGGCTAGAATCAATGGTCTTTTCACAAGTCCAAAGTTTGAATACAGTTTGCCAATAGTGGTTAAGCACATGCTTTAAATTTGTCAAAAAGCAAACCTAGAAAGCTCTGAATAAAAATGCCATACAAGGTTAACAAGAGGAGGATCTTTTTTCTATAAAAATAGACATCTGTTTTAAAGGAAGCAAAGGCACAACTTCAAAGGTTTTTGTTAATAACCAGAGGCAAAATTCAGGTAAAATGTTTTTTTTGGATCTTTGCCCCAACAACGGGTTTTTTGGTTTGCAAAAGTCAACAAAGATAACACACAAAAGGGGGGTTTCCCAAAAAAAAAAAGAGAAGACTTTTGGGCAATTACCCACAATTTGATTTATCTTTTTCTAGTCAATTTCTGATTAGGGGAGAGCAGGGGGTAAACAAGGGGTATAAAACCTTTAAGGTGTGGAGCAAGCCACAATTTTAAACCCAATTTGACACCTAGAATAGAAATACCCTAAAAAGTATATGGCTGAATTTTGGGGTGTAAATTTTTTTTTAAAAAAAGCCGCTTAATTAAAACATCCCATACAATTTTTTTTTTATAAATGTGATATACCATATATCTTAAATTATAATCAGTCAGTCTTCCCACTGAGACCCCAAAGAGAGGGCAGATGCACTGTTTCAGGTCTTAGCACATTGGGGAGAAGTATTAACATTAGTGCACCTTGTGGGCTTTTTGTAGGGCTTATGATTTAGTGCTATCTTTCTTTTATCTGCCTTTCTTAAGATCAAACTTTTCCATCCAAAGCGCCATTTTATTAGGCTCATTGTAGTTAGATGAGAAAAAATTAAAAGTACATTTCTATCCTGTACCATAAACTCAGTTTGTTCATAAAATAGCAGTGTTCAAAAAAAAACATGAGTAAGCACAAAAATTTTATAATTTTTTATTTTTTGCATTGGAGACATTGCACCTTTTTTTAAATCAAAACAGATGAGATAGAATGTAAGAATTTTTAACTTCTTACAGAAAATAAAAAAAAAAATTAACATTGGGCTTTCAAAAAAAAAGCATAAACTGCATTTGTCTTTACAAACTCAAGATATGTATTTTTTTTGTTTTTAGGATTAAGCATTCCTTTGAATCAGCAACCTAATATTTAGTTTTATAACCACAGTTTTTTAGAACTGCTTCGTATTTATGTTGTATAGAGTCAATCAACTTCTGGCACCTGTCAACTGTTATTCCTGCCCAGGACGCTTTCACTACATCCTACAATTTATTTGCATTTGTTGACTTTGTTGAAGACATTTTGCTCATTTACTGGTGTGTCTAGGGTCGTTGCATTGCTGAAACACCAATTTCAAGGGCATTTCCTCCTCTTCAAGTATTCTGATATATGCAAACTGGTCCATAATTCATGGTGTGCGGTACATAGGTCCGGCACCATAGTAAGAGAAATGTGCTTATATCATGATGCTTACAAGAAAGAATATTAAAAGGGACAATTGATGTTTACGGATAGAGTGACTAACTAACTTTGCCATAGGCAAACTTCATTCCTTATGCTGTATATTCACTCCTATCCTATTAAATTTTGATTATGGAATCACTGTAACTAATAACAATAGCAGACTTTTATAATTGGGACATCTTAATGGGAATATAGGTTTACCCTTATTATGGGTTACTGTTATGTGTAGAATATAGCATATAGTATATAATCTATAGAGTCGAGATCAAATAGTCATTGAGGAGGTTATGCTATGAAAAGTTATGTTCTATTAATAAATATACAAAATGTACAGCCATTAAATGGTTATAGGGCCAGTTAAATGTACGTATAGATCACTGATGATAAGGGCGGAAGATATATTCTTCTTCCGAGTGCGCCGTTGAAGTCTTTTCCTGCTGCTGACCGGATGGTACTAATTGCGCAAGCGCGAGTGTCCATAGGTGAGTGGTGAAAGCGATTATGAGCAAATATTATTGGCTAATACTAATAACGAGGGTGTGATTTACCGAATCCATGATAATGATTGGACATAAGCTGGAGAGGGGGGCTATATTTCTTAAATAGACTAGGTGATATGACGTACCTGCTGAGCCTCTGACCCCTGAAGACGCCATGTTAGGTGGCGAAACATGTTGGGGAGAATCTGCTGTTTTAATTTAGCATCGCCTACTCAATTTTCAACAAATCTAACTGCAGTAGCACATTGTCCGTCTTTGAGTTATGTAGTTTGTAGCTTCTAGGGTAAATGGCTAGAAATATTGTAGTGCCCAAGTTTATTTATACAGATAGCAACACACTTTCCCTAGTCTTGCCTGGAAGCTTATGCATAGTTTTAAAAGGGAAATTATTTCCCAATGATTGTTTTTCATATATGAAAGTATCTTGTAAGAGTAGGTGAATGTTGGTTTTTACATTGTGGCCTTTCTTATTTAATTGAAATTAAAAGTTAATCATTAAATTACAATTTGCTAGAAAGTTATAGTGTAAGAAATTGAGTTAAAGGGGTTTTCTCGCTACAAAGATCATATTTCTAATGATGGGGACAGTAAAAATAAGCACTTTTGCAATTGGTTTGCAATACCTAAATTATTTAGTGTAGCAGATATGGGCTAATCTTTGTATTTTACACCTAAAACTGCAGCCTGAGGTTAGGCCATGCCTCCTTTTCTATGATTGGCGGACTGATATTTCATTCAGCCTCTTGGGACATGCCCCCTGGATGAGATACGCCCCCTGTGTTGTGATTGGCTGCTTGCACTCTGTGCGTACTCCCCTCTGAGCTGTGGAAAATGAAAGTGAAACAGCTACAGATGTTGCAGAGTACAGCTTGACCACGATATCACAGCTTTTTGTGTTCTCTGCTCTTATCTGTAAACAAAGGCCATTGAAAAGCATTGAAAAAGTTGAGATAACATTCTGTGCCGTGATATCACGGTGCAATATCTGTTGTGTTTACTTCTGCTACATCTGTATCTGTGCTGACTGCTGGCTGTGTAATAAAAGCTGTCTGAACTCCTCTCTATGGTCATGTCCCAGCTCTATGTGAAGGATCTGGGCAATTTCTGAGTCTCTAGCTGCTAGATTTACTCTCCACCCATATAACACAGCCTTATACACTCTGATCCCCCCTCTAACTCCTGCCTGATAAGAGAGGGAGGAACATAGTGCATTCCTCACATTTGTTTCATCAGATCAGGCTCTATGTATAACAATTTACAGCAATGCAGATGTTCTGAATACAAGTTACCAAACCACCGAGAGGAGGAGATTGGGAAAAATAAACTAGGTTACGAGAGGCGTTTTGGATTTTTGACCTGTAATACACGCTTCCCGAAGGGTATGAATCTACGTAACGATTTAATGTATATTTACTAGACATATGGCTAATCTCATGGGTTATTCAGTATATATTAGAGAGATAATGGCATATGTATTAGCCATAGGATACTATAGAGTTAATTCGTTCGGAACGCCCCTTTACTTTGCCCCTTCCCTCTCCTTTAATCACGTGTAGCTATGACGCTATGTTTTATTGTGTATATTAGAGCACTTGTGTTTTAAATCGTGATATGCCGTGACCAAGGGTCCTGAGAGCCCAGAAACCCGTTGGCGTTTACATGTTATTGCACTGCCCTGTGATGTTTATATTGGAATAAAGAGAAGCTTGTCGTACCTGCTGGAATTCCATTCGTGTATCTATTTTCTGGTTCTGAATACAAGGAGCTTGTGCAGCCTGGGAGAGAGCTGACAGCTCTGCAGGCATGAGAACTGACCAATGCAGGAAGTCTGTAGAGCTCTCCCTTCCACTGCTCACACAGAATGATGATGTCACCAGTCTTCAGTGAGGGAACACACGCTCACTGGGAGGAGAGACCTGCCCCTGGATTTGAAGCTGTAACAGACAGAAACAGCTAAAATCTGCGAAAGCTTGTGATGAGAAAACCCCATTAAGTTTGCCTATGGCAAAGACATATCATGATGCTTGCACCACCATACGTCACTGTCTTCAGAGTGTACTGTGGCTTGAATTCAGTGTTTTTAGGGTCCTCTGATGAACTGTCTGCAGCCATTGGACCCAAAAAGAAGCATTTTACTTTTATCAGTCTACAAAATATTTCTTCATTTCTCTTTTGGCCAGTTGATGTGTTCTTTGGTAAATTGTATCTGCTTTCTCACATGTCTTTTTGTAACAGTGGGACTTTGCAGGGACTTCTTGATAATAGATTAGCTTCACACAGGCATCTTCTGTCACAGTACTCACAGGTAACTTGAGACTGTCTTTGATCATCCTGGACCTGATCATTGGCTGAGCCTTTGCCATTCTGGCCATTATTCCATCCATTTGAATGGTAGTCCGTTTTCTTCCATGTCTTTCTGGTTTTTAGTGTTCAGCGATTATTGAAAAAGTTGAAATCAGCACGGTTTTTATATTGATCGGATTTTTTCGATCACGCGATAATTTAGGCGAAAATCTGCGCATAATCTATTAATATCGCGCCATTTTCGGTGCTTCCTGTCATTTTGGCGGGCAGCAAATCAGCTTAGAGAATAGAGCAGGGTGAGCTGTGTGGTGCAAACGTCATGACGGGGATGTGTTATGGTTTGCGATTGGCTGGAAAAATCACATGCCCTTCGTTTTACTTTAGAACACCCCTTCCTGTTCTGCCTCAGTGTTTTGTCAGCGTCTCATAGGAGTAGACTTTTGGCCCCTTTCTGCCTCTGTCCAAACAGCTCAGCAAACAGCTCAGCGAAATTGTTCTATTTGTTCACAGAGACAGCTATACTTTTAGCTGTGTACATTAGAACTTAGGTATATTAGAGATTTGCACATTTTGGGTAGTTATGCTGAGAATTTTAAAGGAGCATCTAGCCCTGTAAAGTCACGGGGGAAACGGGGGGTGGGGAGGCCGTGGGCGAACACAGACAAGCTCTTTAAAGGATAGTGGATATAGTGCAGCCGAGACTTAGTTTAGACATTGCATTGCAATGGCTTTTTATTAACAGTTTTCTGTTGAAATATTACTTGCATGTTGGGCAGCCTGAACTTATATTAGGATACAGATCTTTTCTAGTAACTGCAGGTCTATTTGTTAGGTGCAAAACTCCACTTTTATTATCCGTATACATTTCAGATAGGTGTTTTTTTCCCTTTTGCCCAGTCCAACTTTGTTGATAGAGGCACCTTACACTTAAATTTCAATACAGCAATTTTGTCGTCACCGCAGATCTATTTTTAGGTGCAAAAAAAAAAATACCGTTTATTATCCGTATACATTTCAGATACGTGTTTTTTCCCTTTTGGTCTGTGCAGCTTTGTTGATAAAGGCACCTTGCACTTAAATTTCAATACAGCAACTTTGTAGTCACCGCAGGTCTATTTTTAGGGGGCAAAAAAATACCGTTTATTACCCCGTATACATTCCAGATATGTGTTTTTTCATTTTTGGTCAGTCCCAGCTTTGTTGATAGAGGCACCTTGCACTTAACTTTCAATACAGCAATTTTGTTGTCCCCGCGGGTTTCTATTTTTAGGTGCAAAAATACCGTTTATTATCCGTATACATTTCAGATAGGTGTTTTTTCACTTATGGGAAGTCCAGCTTTGTTGATAGAGGCACCTTGCACTTAAATTTCAATAAAAGCAATTTTTGTCGTCACCCCCAGGCAGGTCTATTTTTTAGGGTGCAAAAACATACAGTTTATTATCCGTATACATTTCAGATAAGTGTTTTTTCACTTTTGCCCAGTCCAGCTTTGTTGATAGAGGCACCTTGCACTTAAATTTCAATACAGCAATTTTGTCGTCACCGCAGGTCTATTTTTAGGTGCAAAAAATACCGTTTATTATCCGTATACATTTCAGATACATGTTTTTTTCACTTTTGCCCAGTCCAGCTTTGTTGATAGAGGCACCTTGCACTTAAATTTCAATACAGCAATTTTGTCGTCAACGCAGGTCTATTTTTAGGTTCAAAAAATAACCGTTTTTTACCCCATATACATTTCAGATACGTTTTTTTTCACTTTGGCGCAGCCCAGCTTTGTGATAGAGGCACCTTACACTTAAATTTTCAATACAGAGCAATTTTGTTTTGATTTGAGGGATTTGAGAATAGCTGTGATTTTGCCGTCTTTTAATAAAAAGACTTTCCAAAATTTCTTCCATACCTTCTAAATTTATATCTTTCTGAAATGGAGGAAATTCAGGTGGTAAGCGAGCAAAGAGGGGGGTAGGACATGGGGTAGAGGTACGAGAGAAGGTGCTCCTTCCAGTGCTGGCGATAACAGCATGCCAGGGATCGTCATTTTGCAGGACCGTCAGGCCTGTCATCGCTGGGTCAGGGCCCTGTGAATCTCAGTAAACGAACAGCATCGCCAATCTTTTCCTTCAGTGGTTAATGGCAACCTGCATCCAGCAGTCCTACCTCCTCTTCCTCCCAGTCACGGCACAAAATGTCGTCATCAGCTTCATCAGCATCCGTCCAACATGAAGCGGAAGGCAGCCCAAATGTAAACTCTTTGTCCCCACCACTGTGGATAATCCATTTTCTGAAGACCTCTTGATGACAAAAGCGGTTGGGTCAGAAGGCCCATATTAAAAGATCAAGAGGCCAAAGAGGATGATTTTCTCTGCTCTGATGCCCAGTTACTGAGCCATCAAAGGAGGAGAAGGAAGCGGTCAAATCGGCAAAAAATCCCGGGTGGTCGGCAAATCCTTTGCAGTCCCTCTTGCTTGGGAGCCCGCAGCTCCTGGATGGGAGGAATGTAGGACGACGAAGTCACCTTGGTTGATGATGATGATGCATTGCGGATCCCAAAGTGGTCTTTCAGCAGAATTTGCTTGCGAGCGCTTCATCACTCTACGAGGAGGAAGACGATGGGGTTAGTGTCAGTACGGGTCCCGCCTCAAAAAGGGAAGAGGGCGGTCGCAGAAGTCCGCTGATATGATTCCGCCAGCCACGGTCAGCGGAAACCCCCCTCCTCGCTTATCGCCGTCAAAAAGGGCCGGACCTTTCAAGCCTGGGCTTCTTGAGGGAAGCCTCTGATTCACCCAGCGATGTCATATGCCGCCTTTGCCGTAAACGCATAAGTAGAGGCAAGAATCTTAGGTGTTTAACCACCACCAACATGTCTAGTCCCATGCAGCGTATGCATGAGTTGAAATGGAGGCAACACTGGGCCAAAAAATTCCAGCCCGACGCCAGGCTTCCAACCACAGGCACACCCGCTGTCTCCGCCTCCTCCCCCTCCGCCACCACCAAGCGTTCCTCAGCTGCCCATGTCTCTCAGAGTCATGATCAGTGTGACGAAAAAAGCCCAACCGCCGGCCCACTCGAGGGACAACGGCCTGACTTGGGGTGTATCTCGACGTTGCACGGCCCCCTAGGGGTGCACAAGGTCAGCCAGATACTGTTCCTCTGTTAACCCCTGTCCACATGGGCCCAGGGAGAAAACCAAGCTGCCACCAGTTCTCTCGTTTGGTTTATAAGACGGTCCATTATGATTATAACAGGGCCAGGAACCAACCCTGGGGGAGCTTTTATATCATAGACCGAGTACTAGGGTGTGAGGCCGATTTATGAAATCAGACCAACTCAGATTAATGTTTATAGATTTAATTAGCCTTGGAGGGCACACTAGTCAAATATATACAAAAGATAATAATATACAGGTAAGAGTCAGGGGGGCACAAACAAGCATGGGTTACAGACAAAAGGCAAATTAAATGGGTCAAGTTACCGTTGGTTTGCGGGTCCAAAATGGGGGGCATATGTGGCCTGGTTCTTTTGGGTGGGATGCTCCTGGAAATGCTGGTTAGGTACCCCCCCATGGAGCAACGGGTTAGAGCCCACACGGGCTCCCGCTTATTATCTGTGAGGGGACAGCCCCATGTGGCAGCCCCCTTACACGGCCCCACACACCCTGGGAAAGGTCTAAGAAACTCCTCCACTCAGGTCATGCAGTTTCTGATACAAACACAAAAAATGGAACCATAACCGGCAGGGCATTGGCCAGAATACCGAGCCGGTAGACACCCTCAGAACCGGCTGTTTCCTACACGATGCCCGGATATCAGACACGCCTATCTTATGGGCTCCGTAGTCCGTTCTTTGGGTTTCTCTGTCCCCTGCACCCCGAAACCTGGAAATGGTGGCTGTGTGTGGGGGGGAGTTCCATGTTTTGCGATATTTAACTCGCCATGGACCAGTTCTGAGCGAATCGCCTATGAAACGATATGGAAATATCGGAGACGGGTCGGCTAGGTTTGATTAATTGAAGTCTTTGAAAGCTTTTGGGGGGTTTTGGGACGAGATTTGTTCTGTGCTAATTAATGGAAGTGAGGGTTCTTTTGAGGTGTCCATGTATCCTGCTGTGCCTGAACATCTACGGAGAGCATTTACAAATGGTCATGGCTGGGGTAATTAACGTGTAAATGGAGCTTTCCTGGGAGGCTGGGACCCATCTGTGATCTGACTAGATAGGAAGTTGGAGATAGTTTGTCATATTTTGGAGTGGATTCTCCTCACAATCAGGGATCAACCTCCGCTTCAGCCTCCACCGTCGCCCGAGTACCATCAGCACCACCAGAGACCCATCCTACCCCTTCTCCTTCCGCCAGTTTGACGACCTGCACGCCGTACAGCGGCCAGTCTAGCAGCCAGCCTTCTGTCTTTTAGGTTTGGGAGCAGAAGAAACACTTTAACCCAACCATCCCAAAGCCAAAAGGGCCCGAATGTCGGCATTGCCAGGCTTTTGGCCTTGGAAATGTTGCCTTTCCGTCTGGTGGACACAGATGGGTTTTCGCCACATCATGGCCCTTGCCTGCCCCAATACCAGATGCCGGGGCAGGGATTTCTTTGCCAGAAAAGCCGCCCCCGCCCTGGCCAGCCCCCGTGTCATCTAAAATTTTCAAGTTTTGTTGTCTGCATCTGTGTCTGGAAAAAGTCCATCTGACCCCCGACACATGGACTTGTAAGCAGTGGCCAAGGCCCTATATCTCTGTGACAGCTCCACTGGTGAGTGGGTGGATGTCTCTTGGGGTGACGGTGGCTTAGGCTCGGCGCACGCTCTTCAAAACCGCAGGGATGGTGCAGGGGCTCTTTCCCCCAAGGTCCTCTGTGGATCCGGCCCGAAAACCAGGCCGTGTTTGAAATTTATTGTCTTGGACCATCCACTCACGGGTTTTGGAGCTGTGGACGGCTCTCCGCAATGAATTGGCCTGGTGGGTGACAAGAAACCTTGTGCCAGGCAAGGTTGGGTGCGATAACGGGCGAAAAATTGCGGGGCCCCCCAAAGATGGGTAGGGAGCACATCCTTGCTGGCACAGTCATGAACCCTCTTTCCAGAAATTTTAAAGGTACCGATTTCGGGCTACCTGCAGGGAAGGTCGAGATTGAGTTGACTTCCCCCCTTTCGCACCCTGTTATCCCCCTGGCTGTGTTCAGCGTCAGCTCGGCCCCCCCGTCAACTTTTCTCATTGTTGAGGGCAAACCGGGGGGGATTCCCCTCCACATGCTCCAGCTTTGGGCAGCAGGAATGCCATTTTGCAGTCAAGTGACAATGTCTGCGCGCGGTGTGGCCTCGGGGGTTGGCACCGGGTGGGGGAGGTGAAGAGCTCTGCACCATCTTGCCAGTTTTGAAGAACCACCAAAAGGGTCAGTGCGGAAAATCCCTTGTCAGATGAGCATTTGGTGACTTAGTTCTGGATGATCGTTGGACACTCTGAAACATAGGTCCCCACCAGCGGGGAGGAGGGACGGACACAGATGCGGCCCGGAGCCTTTTTCTCCGTCGAATCCACAAGGCCGGGGTTTCTCAATTTTTTGGGTTTCTTCTTTGGCAGTGGTTGGGGCCCGGGTAGGAAGGCGGTGGCCTCAGCTTTTAAAGGTGCATCATCTGGGGCAACAGGGCTGTTTTGTAGGAGGGAGGAGGGGGGGTTTATCTTAGACACCGACGTTCCGGAGGGTCCCTGCCTTGGAAAGGGGTTTGGCGCGAATTGGGGGAGGGGGGAAGATAAGGAAGATGCGTGCCCCTGCCCCGAGGCTTGGGAAATAAAGGGCCCCATCTCTCCATGGTGCTTTGAGCTCCTTTCCCAAAACATGCCCTGCATTAAGGCCATAAAAAATTTGAACAACAGTTACTGGGTGGCAACCCCGGATCCCGGTACAAAAAAAAAAATCGGACTTTCCTTCCCACCCACCCAAATAGAGGAAAATGCGGGAAAATGGAGACCTTGTGTTTTATCAACTGGAGACATTGTTTTGTTGCTTCACGTTCTTCAAATGTCCGGGGGAAAACGGTCAGCGACGTGGAACCCAGTAGAGTGCCAAGTTGCCTAGCGGCGCGAGGCAAGGTGGCAAAAGCCTAATGGGTGCCCTTTGGGCAATCTTTATTTACCCCCTCACCAACGCTGCAAGCGGGCCCCAATCCAAAACAAAGAGACCAGCTTAGTCATGGTGCAGACTATCTGGTTAACACCGATGTTTTTGTATGTTTTCCGGACCCCAATAAAAACTTGGGGGGTTTTAAAAAATGGATGAAGGGGCCCGAGCTCGCTGCCACGCCTAGGGGTTGTCCGCCCAGCGCCGCGTATTTGGGGACCTCAGCAAGCTGGGGAGTTCATTAAGCAAACGAATCCGGTTCCACAGATAAGGGATCGTTTGACTTTCTAAAGTGAAAGCAGAATCTCTGATGTTGTTGTGGCCCCAATTGCGAGGTCACGATTGTTCCCGGGTCTACCACTTTCCCTCTTAAACCGAAATGGTCCTCTTGAAAATTTTTTTTTAAAAATGTCATTTATTACTACAATTTTTTTTTTTCCCCAGTTCCCAAAAGTTCATTTTGCGGGTTTTGCTGTGAGGGGGCTGTAAAAGGCAGCAAGGTTTCATGCAAAAACCGTTTTCCCATTTACTCACTTCATTTTTTGAATTTTTCGCTTTTGTCAAGGGTTTTTGGGGGGTATGTTCCCTCAAATTTTTAACAGTGGGAGAAGTCTTTTTTTAAAATTTTTTTGGGGGTCTTTGGTGCGTGAGATAGCTAAAATTTCAGTTTCCTTTGTAACGAAATGTGGTTTTAATGGATTTCCCCCTCAAATTTTTTAACGTGGCTGAGAAGTCATTTTTTTTTTTGGGGGTCATGTTGATATGAAAGCGCAATTACGGGTCCTTTTATAAAAAAAAATTTGTTTTAACAGACATTTGTTCTTCCAATTGTCAAAGTGGCTCAGGGTCATTTTTTAAATTTTTTTTGTGGCTTTTTGCTGTAAAATGAGCTGACTAAGGTATTTTGTAAAAAATTTGTTTTCTAACAGACATTTGTTTTCATAATTGTAAAAGAGTGGCTCAAGGGTATGGTGCTGTGAAACGGAAATAGGTAGGCATGTTAAATGGACACATGTTGCAAAATGACTTGTTTTTGCAAGATCAAAACTTGCTAGCAATCCCTGTATTGGAAACCCTTTTAATAAAATTTATAAAAGAGAAACAAAAGGTTTTTTGGTGATATTCCCATCCTTTTTAAAAAATGTTTTTTTAAAATTAAAAACTAAAAAAACTTGCATGTACAAAATAGCTGGTAAAAATTTCTTTTGAATTGTACAAGGGGGAAAGGAAGATTGACCAGTTGTAGGTTTATTCAAAGGACGGAGTATGGAGCAGGACAGAAACAAGAACAGAGACCATTTCCTCCGCACTTGGTAAAACGGAAAAAGAATCCCAAGAAAAAGGGCACCGGGTGGACGGAAAAGTAACCACCAGCATTTCCAAGTGAAGCTCAATTGGTCCGCACTCATACGGAGGGGGAAAGCACTCCCCGGGTTTTTGACTGGTATGAGGAAGGCTGGGGGTCTTTTCCTACCTTCCGCACTCTTCTTCGCCGACTGTTTTCGTTTTTCTGCTTTTTAGGGCTTTTTTTCCCTGAATATATGCGGCGCCAGCCTGGGCTCTCACCGCACCCCCTGTAATCCGGGCCCTGGCAGCTAACCTGTTGTTAATAGGGTGACAGGGGCTAGCCTGGGGTTTTAGCACCCCCCTGTAAATCTGGCCCCGGAGCTGGACCCCCGTGGAAACGATGGTGACGGCGGGCACTGGCTCTCACCCTTGGGGCAATCGGAGGCTTTTCAAATTTCTTAAAAAATCATTTTTGAAAAAGGGGGTTTTTTGTGAGGTTAAAATTTTTGTGTCAAAAGGGCTCCTGGGTGGACAAAAAAATTTCACAATTTGGGGCTTAAAATTTTCTGGGGCGGGGTCCTTTGGGGGGCGCTCATTTGATCTTCCAGGGGGCTGTCCCTAATCACTGAAAAAGGATTTTTGGGGGAAAAAAGAAATCATGAATTGATGGTGAATCACTTGAAGCCGGGGGCAAATGTCTTCTCAACTAAGAAGTGTTTGGGGAGTTAGGAATTTTTTATTTTTTATGGGGTGGGTTTTGAAATTAACAATTCACGTGTAAAAAAATATCTTTTTAAAATGCGGGGGGGGTATGTTGTTGTTTCACATTGAAAAAAAAACAAAATGATAATAAAGTTAAAAATTTTAAATAAAAATCCTAAATACTTCTGTAAAAAATGTCAGTTACCAAAAAATATACTAAAGACAGTCAGTAAAAAAAGCATTTGTGCCACTTTGTGATTGGGGTTATGTAGATTTAAGGGGTCATGCGTGGTTACAGGGGCGGTTTATTCAATGTAGTTCAACAAATTTTGGTGGTTGAAGACTCCTATTTTCCAGAAACTTTTAAAACGTGGGGAGGAAAGGGTTTTGGGCTTTTTGCGGTTTCAGGACAGATATAGTCAATGTCCAGTTATTTTAAAAAAAGGTGGTTCAAAGGGTCCTTTTTCCGGCACTTTTTTAAACTGGGGCATGCAGGTTTGGGACTCTTTCTGTGGCCCAGGAAGGGATGTCTAGTCCAGTTCAAATAAAAAGGTGGGCCAAAGATCCTTTTTCCGAACCTTTTTAATTTGGGGTAATGCAGGTTTGGGGCTCTGCTGCATTCCAGGACGGGATATTCAATGTCCGTTCAAGTAAATGATGGTTTCAAAAAATACTGCCTTGGGACTTTTTATTTTGTGGGGTGTGAGGTTTAAGGGTATGTTTTGGTACAAAGAAAGGGATGTGAATGGTCTGTGATTTTTTCGTGGCTTTTAAAAAACCCAAGTGTGGTGTTTTGATGTAGCACGTTCATTTTTATGTTGTGGATGTTATTTTAGCTTTCCCGCCCTGTTTGGGTTTTAAGAATGAAGGGGTTGTTCCCTCCCTAGAATTTAATGGTCATCGGGGAAAATTTTATTATCGACTTTGGAAATTCTTGATAATTGCCCATATCGACTATCGACCCCATGACGATGTCAAAATTTAAACGTCATCAACTGGGTTTTGCTTTCCATTTTAAAGTTTTGGAGATCATTTAAGATGAACAACCTATCATGTTCTGTACTTTTTTTTAGAAGTTCTACCCACTCCAATCAACTTTTTAATCAAAGTACGCTGTTACATAGTTACATAGTTACTAGAGATGGGCGAATTTCTCAAATATTCGATTCGGTGACTTCGACGAATTTTCCGTCAAAAAATTTTTTTCTCCGAAATTTCTTGGGGTGAATTGGTTTTTTAAAAAAAAACAGCTATTTCCCGCTGCACAGAGCCTGTGAGTGCTGTAGAACGTTTTTGTGCCCTGATTTTAAATCCCGGGGAGCTTTGTTTGGTCTTATACATGTTGTGTTTTAGTATGACCCATATGACTGCCGCTGCTCTTGAATCGCTTACTATTAATTCCCTGGGCATTAAAAGGGCAAAACTGACCAAAAAAATGAAGCGGGAATGTACCTGATAAATCATGGCGCGACAGCTGTAAAAAAAAAAGCTGAGGGCTCAGGTGGCAACATAGTGAAAAGGTATGGAGGTGATGGCAGCAGCCACCGCATGAGGTCAGGAGTGGCACAATTACTTCTGGAGGGTGGCAAAAAAAGGAGTAGGCCACAGAGTGGCCAATGAAGAGGTGGAGGGCATGGCGCAGCACAGCAGCGCATGGGGTCAGGACGGGGGCCCAAAGACAGAGGTGGAGGTCCGGCAGGAGCAAAAAGCGAGCGCAGCATGAGGTCTAGAGGGCATAATGAAAAAAATGTGGAGGTGGGTGGCAATCAGTCCCCGGAAAAGATGGTGGTGGCATATGGAGGGGAAATGTCAGCAGTGTGTGGCATCAGGGGGGGTGGGGTTTAAATGGGCTGAGGAGGGAGTTTGAACCCCGGTATTCAGTTTATAACCGTTGTATATATAAGCAACAACATACACGCTCATGGGTCCCACGCTGGAATTTCCCCGGGATTCCCTAATCCCGACGATTCAAAATGAGATCGTGGACCCCTATTCTTGAAATATTGATTTTCTTTTTTCAATAAGACAGCCTTTTTAAAAAAGGGTTCAGTTAAAAGATCGCATGTAATACAGTCATAGCGATGTAGGTGTGTTGATAAAAAAAATAGGAAAAAAAAACCTTTGTGCCTTAAAGCATAAATTGGACAGGAGCGCATGGACAAAACCGGCCCGGGGGGAACGCCGTTAAAAACTTTTAGAAAGAGGGCGTTTATCCCTTGAAAGTTGCATTTTCGGCGTTCACCCGGCCGGTTGTCCTTTCTGTCCTGTCCATTGTATGCTTTTTAAGCGCCAACTAAAGGGATTTACCTATTTGTTTAGCAAAAAACGGTATAGTCTGTATGATGTATTAAATGCTGTTTTTTTAATTAACCCTTAAAAAGGCTGTCGTTATTGAATAAAGAAAATAATATTTTAAGTATTCGGTGTACGATCTCATTTTTAATCGTCAGTTTGAACCCCCGACTCTTTTCATAGTTTAGGGGAGGTCATGGTGATGTAGTCTAACGCCTAAGGCTTGGGTGTGTGGAAACCTGGCCCATCCCCCCTGATTTATCTTTACAAAGGTCAGTGTTCCACATTTCCCTGGACAAGGGGTTTCCCCTTTGGGGTAATGATGGCCCCCGGGCGCACTGAAACCCTTGATCCCACACAACGGCGGGCGGGACAGCCTCATGCAAATTTTGGAAATTTGCGGCCACACATCCTTTTGGCTCCCAGTCCCCAGGGGGATATTCTAATGGGGTGGCAGAGTGCATCAGACCGAGAGAAGAGGCAAAGAGAAACAACCCCCTTTTTGCAGAGGGGTGGTAGCCTTTTGACGGCTGCTGGAAATGGGCCCACTGGGCGCGCTGCTGTTGTTGGCTATGGACCACGACATCTGAGCATTTCCCCTCCCGGCCCACGGATGGGAGCTGCATTGTTGACGAAAGGGCCATTGCCAAAAGTTAGCTCCCTGGCCACCTTCATTTTCTGCCAAACAGATTTACATATCCCCTATTCGGTCCTCCGGTTCTTAACAAAAAAATCCCCACACCGCCGGTAGCGATTTTCCCCCCAACCCCGATTGAGTGACTACTACTGCCGCTCCTCGCTGAGAAATTGCCGCTACTTTTTTTTGGCCCTGTGAAGGGGTTTTCTACCCCCTTGCCGCTTGGGTCCTGACCTCACACTGCAGTCCCTGCTGACTCCGGCCACACAACCCACTTCGGCTGCCCGTGCCTGATGGCAAACTGACGCCCTTTTTCCTGACGATGAGAAAGCCCTTGCCCCCCGGCTCCCCAAGGCGGTCCGCTACATCATCATCGATTTGTGTTTTATGTCACGCTTCCTCAACACCGGTCTTGGTTGCGAGGCGACCCCCACCATGATCCCATGCCATTTTCCACTCTAACTTTGCCACCTACTGAAAAAAGCGGGGATATTGGCCCCATTTCTCATGCCCAAATGTGCTGACTGTCCTCCTCACCCCCCTGTATAGGGCACTGAGCACAGACAACATAGTAGATCTTCTGAGGGAAACCGAAAGGGACAGAGGCGGGGTTGAGACAGGGGAAGGGCCCTGACCGCTCCCGGGGCCAACTAAGGGTTGTGTCTGACGTTCCACCATCTTGGCTGGGGGTTTTCAGATGTCTTGGGGGGAATGGATGACCTATTTAACCCTCAAGAACCATTGGGGTTTCTGAACAACACACAGCCCCTTGATGAATGGGGCATTGTGGGCCCCACCGAGTGACCCCTGCTGCGGTCCCCTTTCGTGCTGCGACCTGGGCCTGCTCTACGAATGTTTGTGCCATTATGCTACAGGCAAAATTTCTTTTTTGGCAGAGAAAAAGAAAGTTTCTTTTACTAATTACAACTGCAGAAAAATACTTAGTTAACCCTTGGGGTGTAAATTTCGCAAAAGAAATTGCTGCCCCAAAAATTAACGTTTTTAGCATGTTTAAAAAAGGGTGTTTTTACGGAAAACAACAAAGAAAAAACTTATAATTAAACCCTTTTGGTATGAATTAGCTACAGGCAAAAATTTCTTTTTTGGGGGTGAAAAAGAATGTTTCTTTTTTTAAAATACAAATGCAAAAAAATATTATTTAACCCCTTGGATGTAAATTGCGCAAAAGAAATGGCTCCAAAATTACCAGCTTTTTAGCGTGTTACAATGGCGTGTATTTTACGGTCACAGCAAGAGAAAAACTTGTAAATTAAATTCGGTTGTGAATTATGTAAAGGCAAAAATTTCTTCTTTGGGGGGTGAAAAAGAAGTTTGTTTAGTGACCCCAAAGCAGAAAAACGCTTTATTAACCCCTAAATTGCGCAAAAAAAATACAACCAAAAATTAAGTGTATTTGGATTTTAAAAAGTGTTTTTTTAACTAAATACAACAGGACAGGGTTAATAACCCTTGGTATTCAATGTGCTTTAAGAACTGAGCGTTTGCTTAAAATTAAAATGAGTTCATTTGGGCGCAAATTTTGGGCTTTAGTTCCAATACCCCAAAAAAACAATTAGAAAGTAAAGAAGCAGTCTTGAGACAAGCTTGAAACCCCCCAAAATGGCTTATAAAAAAATGAGTTCTTTAGTATGAGATATCATAAGCAGCAGCGGCGGCAGCGGAGCGTTCCCTACCACAGTTCAGTGAGAGGAGTGTGAGGAGCGGCTTGGGGCCCCACTTAAAAAAGTGCGGAGTACGAACCCGCCGGTTTGATTGGTTCATTTGACATTTGTGGCTTCCCCTTTCTTTCCCGACTTTTTTGCCCATGTAAGCGTGCTGCGCTTTTTTCATCAAAACACGTTCGTTCCGCGAATCACCCCCCAAAATTCGACTTCGTTCAGAATCAAGTTTTCCCTTTAAATTTTTAAGGGCGAATGTAGAATTCGAAATTGGGTTTTTTTTTTTCTATTTGGCGCCGACACTCCAGATTTTTGGCGCATTACATAGAGTTTAGTGCAGCAAATTTCTCTCAAAGTTTGGCTCATTACATTCTATGCCCATACAAAGTTTGGCGCATTAAGCTCTATGTAATGCACCAAACTTTGTATGGACAGAGTGTAATGCGCCGATCTTTGAGAGACGGATGAAGGCGCTTTGAAGTGAATTATTACATCTCGTATTCAGTATATAATGTGCCTGAATGTATGAAAGTGTTTTTTGTGCAATTAAAAATGGAGTCTAAAGTTCAATGCACCTCGCATTTGTGTTTGGCGCATAACGAAACTTTGGCGCATTAGCAATACGCCAAACATGTATAAAGGCTATAGATAGGCTGGAAATAAGATAACAGTCATTAGAATAGCATGTCAGTGAATAGAAACTATGGGACTGATCTTGCTTGGTGGAACCACAGATCCCAGCAACACCTGTGCTGTGCTGGCTTTTGCTGTATGTAGAATAAAGGGTGAGAGCAGCAAAAGTACATTTCACATTTAATGTAGTAAAAATTGTAAAAAATTTGAACCACATCATCAGTGGGTTATTTAATGTAAAATTAATTTTAGATTCTATGAATTTTAAATACATTTTACAGGAGATATTTTTAGATTATTGGAATAATATATATTTTTATATTTTATATGATAATTTTTTTAATACATTTAAATAATTTAATTTTATATGGTTTGATAATTATTAGAAATTACTTTTTATTATTGTACTGATATAAGTTGAAAAATAAGGGACATTTTTTGCAGCAAATCTAATCCACTGATGATGATGTTCAGATTTTTTTTTAATTTTTTACTACATTAAATTTGAAATGTACTTTTGCTGCTCTCACCCTTTATTCTACATACGGCAAGAGCCAGCACACCACATATCTTGCTGGGACCTATGGTCCACCAAGCAGGATCAGTACCATAGTTTCTATTCACTGACATGCTATTCAAAAGACTTTTATTTTATTTCCAGCCTATCTATAGCTTTTATACATGTTTGGCGCATTACTAATGCGCCAAAGTTTTGTTATGCGCCAAACAAACAAGCGAGGCGTGGGAACTTTAGACACCACTTTCATACATTCAGGTGCATTATACACTGAATACGAGATGTAATAATTCAATTCGAAGCGCCTTCCATCATCCGTCTCTCAAAGTTCGTCTCATTACACTCTATGCCCATACAAAGTTTGGCGCATTACATAGAGCTTAATGCGCCAAACTTTGTATGGGCATAGAGTGTAATGAGACAAACTTTGAGAGAAGTTTGGCGCACTAAGCTCTATGTAATGCGTCAAAAATCTGGAGTGTCGGCGCCAAATAAAAAAAAAAGATACGCATTTGAATTCATACATGTCGCCCTAAATTAATTCCACTTCGTTAGAATCAATTCGCCCATCTCAAATAGTTACACCCATAAAAAAGGGCCATCTAATTCACACCTGTTTCTTCACAGAATGATTGCCCTCGCTAATTGAACTCCATACTGATATCTTTTTGAATACATCCTCTTTCAAATAATTATTCAAATACACAGACTCAAAAACATGCAGACCATGAATACTGAGTCTGTTGGTTTTCTAAGAATCTACTGGATCAATTGGTAAATTGTTTGACCTGTGGTAATATAATTTATAACAAAAACAGTGATTAATCTGGATAGTCATATTGGACGGCTGTTACTTTCAACACAACTTTACTACTCACAAAAAGTTAGGCTATATTTGGCTTTTGATTGAAATTTCAGGATGAACATAACATTTCTTGAAATTTTTTTTAAATGAAATAAATGAGACCATCTCTTAACTTTAGAATGCACTTGTCCAACTGTTCAATGTTTCAGTACTTTTTGCACAACTTGCTGATCTCTAACAAGGAGCTTAATAGCAAAATTCCCAACAGGTGTTTGATCCCTGAATGGCCCAATAAATTTAGGGGATCCAGACAACCCCTTTTATCCTAGTGCATATTAATTTTAATATAGAATTCAAAGTACATCTGATGACATAATAATTTAGACATAAGCCAGTACTGTACTCACATTTGTCAAGTCTGCATGCTGTTCTTCCTCAGTAAGTTAGTGTTAACATGTTAATGCTTATTACAAATGAGTTTTGTCAGAGTATAAATTCTTGAAGTTCCCCAATGTTGAAAACTGAAAACCCTAAATTATTTTTCAGCTCGTAAAATTAATTCTAAAAATGTTCTGCACATACAGCTATAAACATTCCTTTTCAGCATGTCAGCATTAATCAATATCCCATTATTATTTCTTTTTTGTTTATTAATTTATGCCAAAGTTATAACTTTTTTTATCTTTTGAAACCTAAATATGCACTTGTTCTCCGTGTAAAATGTTGTAGTATTTATAGGCACCATTTTGATGTGCATATAATTTATTGACTAACCTTAAAGGGGTTTTGCCACAAAGCAAAATTGACGTGGGAAGCTTGCAAATCAAATAATAAACATTTTCACCATTCATTGTTATTTAAAATTCTGGCGTTTTTTTTTTTAGCTGCCCTTTTAGTGACCCAAATTGTTACTGCTCGTCTCCAGGGATATGACCTGGGCTGAGAGCTCCTCAGTCCGGGTCGCACATGCCCAAAACATAACCTCTTCTCTCAGACAGCTACTGAGTTTCAAACCCAGGTGTTTGTCATTCTGCTCCTGTCCTCTATACTCCTTATTAATTAGCCCCAAACAGTGCAAATAAATTAAAAAAGAAACCTCAATGAGGTATGTGTATTGATAAGAAAAAAAAAAATCCACAGGTTGGTTCCTGCAGGGATTTGAAACCTAGGACCCTTGTGTCGGGAGGTAAAAAGCATTACCTCTAAGCTACAGTGTAGCTACTTGTACCTCTGTAAATAAACAGACTTTTCTTTGACTAGAGAGAGGAAAGGCCTGGTGATGTCATCCTGCTGGGTCACATGATATGCAATTCAAACAAATCACACACGCCCCCTTCTGAGCACACAGAGCTGAAGAGCTGGATGCAGGAGGTAAAGAATCTTTAATTCTTTAAAGAATCTTTTTTTTGAGGGGACAGAGAAAAAAGAGAAAACTGAAACTCTGATGTTGTTCTGCACAGTTTGCTAAATTTATATATTTTTTTTCTGTATTTTCAGTTGTTTTCTGAATGAAATCATGTTTCGTTTTATGGGAAAACGACATATTTGTATGCAGTATTGTTCTTGTACAAAATATATTATTTTTAAAAATACATCTAAGACTTTTTCTTTTTTATATTAGGAATACTAATGTATAAAGTGAATAAACAGTACTATGGAAGAGAGTGATTATATTTGCAATATGTTCCTATGCATCTCCAAAAAGTCACACTGACATAATGGTTTCAGTTTGGAACAGGAGAAATTATGCTATGCTCGATTTGTCAAATTACAGATCCAAGTGGCAACCAACATACTACCTTGACTTATAATAAGTTCCATCAGGTGTTCATCAAAGCTTCTGACACTGACTATATGAATATAATGAATGAATATAAAGGGAAGTAAGCTACAGATGAAATTCCAGGTGGAATTCAAACAGTGGCTCTTTATTGCAATCTGAGCCGAGCCTTATAATATATGAATCCATTACTCTTTTGGGCATTCAGTTTTGTTACTTCATCGATTGGTAGTTCAGTAGGTTTCTCTGCTAAGACCTAGACTAAACTAGGACTTGTTTATTTTATGTAAGGGACCAGTCAGGGACACACACCAAGACACAGACAAGTGATACCCTGACACTGGTCCCAGCCCCTGTCCCTGCCTTTTGGGGAACCCGACTCCTTAATAGGCCGGCCCCAACCAGAAGACTGATGGCTGCACTAATCAAGGTGCAATACAGACAAGGACAAACAAACACTAAACAAATACACGTAGTCAGGCGGTCCAAAGTCGGTAACTGGAATGGCAGCGAGTACAAAAACGTGAGACAAGGGATAAACGTAGTTCAAGCCAAAGGTCAGGTAACAGCTGGGAGACGCAGTACAGATACAGAAGGCAGAAGAATAGTCAGGAGCAAAGCCAAAGGTCAGGTAACAATAAAGAGCAGCAGGCAAAAAACGGGCATACTACAGGAGCAAAACCCATAGCAGGCAATGAGGGAAGGAAGTAGTGGCTATAAATAGGGAAGGGGAGAAAACAGAGCAGAGGTGATGGGTGGAAAAAACACAAAACTAGAAAAGGGGGACAAGGTGTCAATCAAGGAGGAATACTGGTTAATGAAAGGTGTGGAGGATTCCTGGCCACGGGCGTTGGCCAGGAATCAATTACCTACAGGGAAAGAAGGACCAGTTCACACTAGTGGATAAGAAAACAAGGGATTACGTTAAAAACCATGGTTTACGTCGTACTGGCCGTGGCCGGCGACCAGACCCAAAAGCAGGAGGCGTGCCAGGCACAATCATGACATTTTATTATTTTGTCACACTTCTATTTTATGTACTTTAAACACAAATAGAAAAAACATATACTGCATACATTAACTAGAGTCAGAGATTCAGTTATAAAATATCACAGGATTCTTTTAAAATGTTAACATTTGGGGTAACTTTATTTTAATGTACTTCTTATGTACACTTACAGATATATGAGGAGATGGCAACATGTGTCAAAATAGTTTTACCAAAAACAATCAATGTTGCCCATAACAACAAGTTAAATTATTTCTGTCATTATCTGATCTTTCTTGGAAACTGATTATCTGTCACCAGGTCCCCTAGATAGCTAAGCACATGAAATAGGAACAATGGTAAGAATTATACATTAAACAAGTCTTGACCTTAAACCATGTTTTCCATAACTTGTTTATGAGATTCTGACCCAGGAACCCAGCCATGCATCCTGTCTCATACACAAGAATTGTTGGCTTTAAGGAACCAGAGAAATGGAAATCAGCCCAAATTATGAATCTGTCTTATTCATATTTGGTATACCTGGGTTAGTAAATTCATACTAAGAAACTTGGCGGTCATAATAACTGGCTGGGAGACTCCTATAAGGAGTTATAATGGAATCTAGAAATGATAGCTTTCTTGGTTTCCTATGCATATACTTAGGGGTATATGGGGTTTTGGAGTTTCCATAAAACACCTTAGGGTGTCACAGTCCAGTGTCAGAGCCAGGAGTTACTGCCAAGAGTAGGTCTGTCCATTTATCTTCAGTGCTGCACTCCTCAGTGGGATCTTTTTGAACTGATCGAATTAGTGAAGGTCTGTTTTCCGTTATTTTATCCCTTTTGTTTATATACTGTTCTGTGTGTTTTATGAATGTCTGTTATTTTGTATTTTTTATAACAAAAGCACTGTACTTTATATTACAACTTAAAACTTTAATAGTTTTGCCTTGTTGCCCTAATGAACCCTGAGTATCTCCAAAGAGTTTAAGTGACTGCTGGTGCATGTGAATAGCAGCGTCTAGTAGATTCCCTTCTTTAAAGATGGTGGCAGTATGTGTGTTGTTGGGGGTGTGAACTGTGTGGGATCATGTGTGGTGCTTATAGTCTAGGCCGTGTGAGAGCCGAATGTGAGTGTTGTGGGTGTCCCTGCGACCCCAGTGTCGGGTTGCAGGCATACCTGCAACGCCACAGTGTCTCCTGTCACCGCTGACACCCCGGCGGCGCTGTGACCCACTTACCGCACCACGCTCCTGTTTCTGTCCCGGCGCGCGCGGCACTTCAGGAAAATTTAAAGGGACAGTGTGCCGGTGATTAGGTTCACCGGGCACTGACCCTATTTAAGCCCTGCCTCTTCCCTAGCACCTTGCCGAATCGATAGTGCCCTGTGCCTAGAGAGGAAGCGTTCCAGAGTGTCTTGTTTTGATTACCGTGTACCGTACCCTCTGCCTCCGTCCTTTGACCACGAACCATAGCCGCCTGTCCTGACCTTCTGCCTTTCCCCGACTACGAACCACTGCCGCCTGCACTGACCTTCTGCCTGTCCCCGACTACGAGCCTGCTTCACGATTCTGTACCGCGCAACACCTCGGCTGCCACCACAAGCAAGTCACGTCAGGGGTAGTGACCTGGTAGTAATCCGCCGCAGCAAGTCCATCCCGCTTTGTGGCGGGCTCTGGTGAAAACCGGAACTACTTAAACTCCGCTCCCTGTCGTAGCTTACGCCATCGCTTGTGGTGGTCCAGAGGATCCACTACCTCATCCGTTACAGTGAGCTGTTGTTGTATAGTGTATCTCTGCTCACCCCCAAGTTGCACAGAAGAAGGTGAGATGAATTGTGCACTAAAAATATATTCCAATAACAGTGACACACTATAAACTAGAGCACTATCAAAGGGGACATAGGAATTTTGAAAAAAGCATTTCTGCTATCTACGATATATGAAAAAAAAATGTTTGAGGTTCTCAGTTCACATTTTTGATCAAAACTGCTTAAGCCACCTCCGAACCTCAACAGGACCTCAAAGCAGGTGGTCCCACACTATTGTTACACTATTACTACCTCTCATGGACTCTGTTCAGACTTCCATATCTCATGGAGTGAAGGCACCAACTTTTGAACACACTGCACTGATTTAAAAGCCTGTCAAGGTGGGTGGAGTGCAATAAAACAAAATGGAGGCAGCCACTCCTCCAAACTCAAACTAGAAATAACATATGGTTATGCATATCCAAAAAACATTTTTGAAAAAAATGAACATAGGTGCAACTCTGGTGCGGCTGTAGTATGCATACATATTCCAATAACAGTGGCACACTATAAACTAGAACACTATCAAAGGGGACATAGGAATTTTGAAAAAAATATTTCTGCTATCTAGGATACATAAAAAATTTTTTTTGAGGTTCTCAGTTCACATTTTTTATCAAAACTGCTTAAGCCACCTCAGTACTTCAACGGGACCTCAAGGCAGGTGTTAATACACTATTGTTACACTATTATTACCTATTATTATTATTATTTCCTATGTCCCCTTTGATAGTGCTCTAGTTTATAGTGTGCCACTGTTATTGGAATATGTATGTATACTACAGCCGCACCAGTGTTGGACCTATGTTCATTCTTTTCAAAATAGTTTTTTGGATGTGCATAACCA
Source organism: Phyllomedusa bahiana (assembly GCA_025379985.1). NCBI lineage: Eukaryota > Metazoa > Chordata > Amphibia > Anura > Hylidae > Phyllomedusa > Phyllomedusa bahiana. The sequence continues at coordinate 34,843 of JAODAL010016061.1, forward strand.
TATATTGTTTTGAATTGTGCACTAAAGACCTCTCTGTGTGTGGTTTACCCTATTCCCTGGCTCATAATTGATGTCGGCAGTGAGATCTAATTCTCTGCCCTCTTTATTTTATGCCCCTATGCCCTTGATATTCCCCCCTTGCACCCTGTTCATGACAGTATTCATAAAGACATATTGTATTGTTCTTTTCTTGAATTTTTTAAAATGGCTTGACTTTTTAATGCCTGAGACACAAGTCCTCATCTATTTTATGAAACTGAAAAAGTGATTCACTACAGAAGACAACCCCTTGTCAATCAGCAAAGTTCAACTTCTGATACTGCTGTGAAAACTGAAGGCTTTTCTGTGGATGCAAATTAGTCAGCAGAGTTGCAGTCCAGTAGGGTTTGCTGAACTGTTGTTTTCGACACACGTCTGGTAGCCCCCTGGTTAATTTTGACTGTGAGCTGCTCCACTGTAGCATGTCAGTCTGCCCTCACACACCTTCATAGTCAACATTCACCTCTCAGATCATTGGCACTTGGTGCTCCATAATCTCCATGTGGCTTATTTGCAGTGGTACCATTTACAATACACTTTTAAAATAGCAGCACGTGAACAGTTCACAAACTGCGCAGTTTCAGAAATACTACCACCCTTGGCCCGAAAGTCAATGATCATCCCTTTTTGCAACTCTGATAAACCTCCCCTCTTTACCCATGACAGTTATGATGGATTGTGTGGAGACAGCCTATCTTACATCTTATATACTCAACAACCCAGTCACCACAAGTGACTTCTTTCATGAACTACATGCTGCCAATGTGATAAGAAGGAACACGACAGATGTGCACTTTGTTTTTTATAGACAGGGAATTGTATACATTTTTTCAAAGTACTTGGCTATTTTGTTGGTTGTGTATATAAGAAACAAAATAAATGACAAAGTCCTGTGACTACACCGTTGTGTGTGGCAGTTCATTGGATGTAAAACATGCTAAAAATGACAGCCTCAGTGTTGAGTAGCACAGAGATAAAAACATTTATTTGGAACCTGCAAGATTTCTTTAAAAGTGTCAGACAAAGAGAAATAAAAAGAGCTCTTTTGAATCCTTGATCAGTTGGAAGTAAGGAAAAATAATCTTTATTTGAATCCACCTTCACAGTTTTAATGTTCTAAGCTTTAGAAATTTTCTTTATTAAAAGAATCAATGCTTTTACTGCCATTATCCACCTTGAAGCATGCACCTGTAATACCATGCTTATTTATGCCCGCGCATAGTGGGAAAATGCCTGCTATTAGGTTAACCTTGAAAGTTTCTGTTCTCGTTTTTTGCATTTACTGCCTGATTCACAAATTCATCCTCATATATCTGTCCATTCATCTGTTATGTATAATAAGAGGCTGATTTTCACAAGAGCTGTGCATGGTAGCACAGTAATTAAGGGAAAGAAAAGCATGAAATACTATTTAGTCTGACAATGCATTTGCAATGAAACACTATTGTTACCAGGAGTATCTTTCCAAATTTAATTTAAAGTCACTGTCTTAAGTGATCTCATTCATGGATTTTAAAATTATTAGATAAATAAGGCTTATTTAATAGAATATTAATAACTGAGTGTTGCAGAATGTACTGCATTTCAAAACTTGGTCCCCGAGTCTATAAGTGTATATCTTAAAGGGAACCTTTCAGGTGCCTTATGCTGCCGTACCTGATATCAGGATGTAAGCTTAGTTCTGTAATATACAGTGGGTGAAATAAGTATTAAACACGTCACCAATTTTCTAAGTAAATATAAACCTAAAGGTGTTATTGACGTGAAATTCTCACCAAATGTCATCCAATCCACACAGGCAAAGAAGTCAAATCATACATGTTCATAAATTATGGGTAATAATGAGAAAGGACACAGGAAAAAAGTAGTGAACACACTTACTGAAACATATTTAATACTTTGTATAAAAGCCTTTGCTGGTGATAACAGCCTTAAGATGCCTTCTGTATGAAGAAACTATTTGCATGCATTGCTCAGGTGAGTTTTTGGCCCATTCTTCCACACGAACACTTTTCAAATCCTGAAGGTTCCAGGAGCTCCTTCTATGAACTCTGAGATTTAGTTTATTCCATAGATTTTCTATTGGATTCAAGTCAGGTGATTGGCTGGGACATTCTAGCAGCTTTATTGTCACAGCACACGTTGTTGTCGTGGAGGAGCAAGGTGCTACAGGGGTTAATCCCTCCAGTCGGGTGACACACCCAGGAAGAAGACTTGCTGATAGGATTGACAGCTCGGCTTCAAATCAGCTCAGAAGGTGTGTAGCTCAGGAAAATAGAGGAGTCCGGAGGCCGCACCAATCAGCTGCTGGGGCGGTGTCCGGGCGGCTCATTTAAACCAGCTCAGTTTGCTTTATCTTTGCCTGTGAAAGGTTCCCCTTTGCACTTTTCCTGTTTCCCCGTTTGCTTGTTTACTTTGTTACCTTGACTTCGGCTTGCTTCCTGACCTCGCTCTCATCCTCTGATTCTATACCGCGTTTTCTCCTGGTTTTGACCCTTGGCTTGGCTTACGTTATTCTCTTTGTTTTCCGATTTGTGGCTTTGGCGTACCCTTAACGTTATCGACCCGGACTGCTGACTTCGCGTTTCCCTGACAGCCCTGCACGTAGTAGAGTAGGGACTGTCGTCCAGTTGGGGTCTGCCATTTAGGGCAGCACGCCAAATAGGCAGGGACAGTGGGCTGGGTGGCAGTCAGGGCCCACTGAACCTTCTCTGACGTGACATTTATTTTCTTTTTCTGAAATCAATTGAGAGTTTCCTTGGCTTTGTGTTTTGGATCATTGTCTTGCTGAAATGTCCACCCTCGTTTCATCTACATCATCCTGGTAGATGGCAACAGATTTTTATCAAGAATGTCTCGGTACATTTGTCCATTCATCCTTGTCACGGACTGTGGCGCAGCCCGTGGGGCAGACTGCAAGCGCGTCCGTCCAGCTGCTGTCTCCCCGGTACAGGGGGCGAGTGGCTCCGCGGTCCGGGTGCTGGGCCGTGGGCGCACTCGTCCTCCGGAGTCCAGTTGTTACCCGTCCGCGCTCCTGACTCCCCGCGCCCTTGTGCCGGTCGGTGCGCGAGTCCCCGCTCCCTAGGGCGTGCGCTTGCCGACTTCTGCAGATTTAAAGGGCCAGCGCGCTGGTAATTGGCTGGACCTATTTAGGGGCTCCTCCTCCGGCAGCTCTCCGCCGGATCTTTAGTGCCTTTGTAGCCTACTGAGAAAGCGTTTTCTGCCTCGTCCGTGATTCCTGTATACCGTACCACCTTGCTTCTGTCTTTCGTCCATGAACCTCTGCCGCCTGCCCTGAACTACTGCCTGACCCCGACTACGACTCTGCCTAGCGATTTTGTACCACGCTTACCCTTGGCTGCAACCGCAAGCAAGTCCCGCCAGTGGAAGCGACCTGGTAGTTTCCCGCCACAGCAAGTCCATCCCGCTTTGCGGCGGGCTCTGGCGAAAACCGGGTTCTACTTAGACTCCTCTTCCTGGCGTGGGCTTTCACCATCGCTTGTGGTGGTCCAGCGGATCCTCTACCTCTGTGCGTCACAATCCTTCTTTCAATTATATGACTTTTGCCAGTTCCATATGCTTAAAAACAGCCCCACACTATGGTGTTTCCACAGGGTCGTTCCTAGGCTAAATTGCACTCAGGGCAGGGTGAAGAAATTTCTCCGCTCTCCCTGTAACATAATGCACCACAATGCATCACCATCAACTAAATCCAAAATATACAAAAAGCTTTAACAAAATGTGCTACCTATGAAACTACTAAAATAGTTATACAGTTACCAAATAACACTGCTACACAAAACCAGAATCCCAGGCTAATAGTACCAATATCCTACTAAGACCACATATAACCACCACATAGTGACCGAATACCACCACACCATGACCACATATCACCAGCACATAGTGACTGAATACCGACACACCGTGACCACATATCACTCCCATATAGTGACTGAATAATGCACAATACCATTACTAAATCCAAACCATTATACTACAACCAATATTACCAACATACAGTGACCATATAGTGGTGAATACTAATTCTGCACAGGCTCTGCAGACATATAAGCTATTACAGTAAATTTACATTCAGGGACTTACAGGAGATGTCTCTGAAGAGTTGTTCTCTTTCTCTTCTTCTTCTCCATCTGTCCCAGACTGCCATGACGACATCTCCCGGCCACAACTCTTCACTGGAGAATTTACAAAACAAACATCTTAGACTCCTCAATTTATCAGCACTTTTCTACCAATTCCTAGTCCCTCAATAGGTAGGTATCTCGGTACCCTATTAAGTGGATAGGTAGTTATCTAGGCCCCCCCAATAAGTAGAAATATAGATCCCTATTATGTAGTTATATAAGCCCCTGTGGGTAATTTGACCACTGGGAGCCATGTAGTAGCCCCTGTAGCCAGGTCGTAGCCCCCTGTATCCAGGTCATGGCCCCCTGTAGCCAGGAAGTAGCCCCTGTAGCCATATAGTAGCCCCTTTAGCCATGTAGTAGCCCCTGTAACCATGTAGTAGCCCCTGTAGCAATATAGTAGCCCCTGTAGCCATGTAGTAGCCCGCTTTAGCCATGTTGTAGCCCCCTGTAGCCATGTAGAAGTCCCTGTAGCTATGTAATATGCCTCCTGCAGCTAATGATAATAAAATAAAAAACGTACTCACCCCACCAGGTTCCCTGCAGCACGGTCAGGTTCTGGAGCTGGGGAGCAGTGTAAGTGGTGTGACGTCATCACGTCGCTTACGCCGCCGTCACGCAGGTCCCAGGATCTCCAAGGTAGGCAGAGGCTGCTGGCTTAGGAGATCCAGCGACACAGAGGGTATGGTGAAAGCCTGCAACTCTGCTGTGTACGTACAGTGCTCGCTGAGCACTGTACATACAGGGGAAAAGGCAGGACAGAGACGATCCATCCTGCCTTCTCCCTGTACCAGCAGCTGCACTGATAGTGTGCAGCTGTTGGCTCTGACTCTGCATGGCCGTTTTACAACGGCCGTGCAAAGTTAGAGGCTAATCGCCGGGTAAGCAGAGCTCCAGCGCCCCGGCCCACCACACCCGCCCCTAGAAATGGCCCTGTGTTCCCACCTCCAGACTTCGCTGCTGGTATAGTCTTCTTGTGGTGAATTGCATTGCCTTTTGGCCTACGAACATAGAGGGACATGTATGAAAACTGTCTTGGTCTAAGACTTTCTTTGTTGCCCATAGCATCACAGTGCCCGTTTCATTCTTTCAGAGCACCAGATTAACTTTAAGGGGAACTCTGATTGGTTGCTATGAGCAGCAAAAAGGGTCTTAGACCAAGACAGTTTTAATACATGTGGCCCATAGTGCGTATTATGGCATCCAAAGAGTTCAATTTTGGTCTCACCTTACCAGACTATGTTCTCCCACTATTTCACAGGCTTGTCTAAATGATGTTGAGCAAATCTTAAATGTGATTGAATATGTTTTCTGTTCAGCAATGGAGCCTTGTGTGGTGAGCGTGCATACAGGTCATGGAGGTTGCATTCGTTACTTACTGTTTTCTTTCAAACAGTAGCACTTGCTGATTCCAGGTCTTTCTGTGGCTCTCCACATAGATTCCTTGGATCTTGAACAACGCTTCTGAAAATTCTTTTCACTCCTCTGTCTGAAATCTTGTAAGGAACACCTTATCGTGGCCAGTTTATGGAGAAATTATGTCATTTCCACTTCTGGATTATGACACCAACAGTGCTCAGTGGCACCTTGAGTACTTTGGAAATTCTTCTGTAACCAATGCAATCAGTATGTTTTGCAACAATAAGGTTGTGCAGGTCTGGAGACAGCACACTGGTTATATTCATCATGAGATGTTTCTTCTGTGACACCTTGGTAATGAGATACCTTTTTAAAGGCCATAAGTTGAACCAGCTGATATTATTTTTCACTAAGTGGCAGGATTGCTTTTTAATAACTGATAAACTTCAGCTGGTGTCATGACTTTTCATGGCTTTTGGCACCTCTCTTTCTTCATGCGTTCAATATATTTTCCCTGTGTCATTTCTCATTACTACGCAAAGCTTAATTTATGGACATCTATGGTTTGATTTTTTTCATATGTGCAAATTGGATGGGTTGTTACCAACATCAGGTGAGAATTTCATTTCCACAGCACCTTTAGAAATATATTTACTTAGAAAGGAAACAGGTTTTTGTCAATAACTAAAGATAATTACTAGAGATGGGCGAATTTCTCAAAAATTAGATTCGCCGACTTCGCCGAATTTTCCGACAAAATTAGTTTCGGTCCGAATTACTTCGGGACGAATCGCGTTAAAAAACAACTAGTTCCAGGCTGCACAGAGCCTGTAGGGTGCTGTAGAACATTGTGCCATGCTTAAATATGCAGAGGGAGCTTGGTTTGGTCTTCATACAATGCTGTGTTTAAGTATGACACGCATATGACTGCCGCCGCTCTTAGAAACGCTTTTTACTATAAAATTCCCTGGGCACTTAAGAGGGCAAAACTGACCAAAAAACTGAAGCGGGAATGTAGCCTGATAAAGTCATGGCAGCGACAGCTGGAAAAAAAAACAAGCTGAGGGCTCAGGTGGCAACATCAGTGACAGAGTGTGGAGGTGACGGCAGCAGTCACAGCAGCATGAGGTCAGAGAGTGGCACAATGACATTCTGGAGGAGACAAAAACGGGAAAGTAGGCCACAGAGGGGCACAATGAAAAGGTGTAGGTCACGGCAGCAGCCACAGCAGCAGCATGAGGTCAGACAGTGGCAAAATGACAGGGTGTATAGGTCATGGCAGCAGCCACAGCAGCAGCATGAGGTCAGACAGTGTCACAATGACAGAGTGTGTAGGTCACTGCAGCAGCCACAGCAGCAGCATAAGGTCAGACAGTGGCATAATTAAGTTCTGGAGGTGGCAAAAACAGGAGAAGACCACAGAGTGGCACAATGACAGAGTGTGTAGGTCACGGCAGCAGCCACAACAGCAGCATGAGGTCAGACAGTGGCACAATGACAGAATGTGTAGGTCACGGCAGCAGCCACAGCAGCAGCAGTTGGTAAGACAGTGGCACAATGACATTCTGGAGGTGGCAAAAACAGGAGTAGACCACAGAGTGGCACAATGCAGAGTGTGTAGGTCACGGCAGTAGCCACAGCAGCAGCATGAGGTCAGACAGTGGCACATGACATTCTGGAGATGGCAAAAACAGGAGTAGGCCACAGATTGGCACAATGACAGAGAGTGGAGTTGACAGCAGCACAGCATGAGGTCAGAGAGTGGACACAATGATAGTTTGGGGAGGTGACCGCAGCAGCAACAACAGCACAGCGCATGAGGTAAGAGACTGGCACAATGCAGGTGTGGAGGTGACCACATCAGCAACAACAGCAGCAGCATGAGGTCATAGAGTGGCACAATGACAGAGTGTGGAGGTGGGTGGCAATACCAGTCCCTGGTAAAGATGGTTGGTGGCAGATGGAAAAACTGTCAGCAGATGTGTGGCATCAGACGGGTTGCGGCATCAGAATAGTGGCTGAGGCAGGTAGTTTGAATCCAGACTAATTTCTCAAAGTTTTGGTGAGGCATCATGGCTGATGTAATCTGACGCCCTAAGGCATTGGTGTGTGGAAATCCTGGCCGATCCACGCCTGATTCAGCTTGACAAAGGTCAGTAAATTCACATATCCCGTGGACAAGCGGGTTCTCCTCGGGTAACGATGGCCCCGCCGCACTGAACACCCGCTCTAAATGCCACACTACGGGCCGGGCGGGGACAACTTCTCCACTGCCAAACTCGGCAAATTGCGGCCACACATCCAGTTTGGCTGCCCAGTAGTCCAGCAGATCTTCTAACTGGGGTGGCAAAATGCTGTCCAAGTAGGCCACCACCTGTTGGTTCAGGGACTGCTCCAGGACCTGCTGCTGCTGGCAACTGCCCTCCTCACTAGGCGGGTGAAGGAAGCGCTCAATCAGTGACTCCAACTTAGGTTGCTGCTGATGGAGCTGGAAACTCCACCCCCACCACCTTCCCCCACAGCCGTGGCAGTAGTACGTGAGCGCTGAAGAACCCCCCAGTCAGACGTGTCAGAGGAGGACGATGCCGCACATAGGCAGGGGCCAACTGACTACGGAGGATTTCCCTATAGAAATTTGAGTTGTCCTCCTTCTCAGCACTGGGAAAAAAGGCTCCCATTTTGGCCCTGGTAGTGAGGGTCCAATAGGGTGGAGAGCCAGAAGTCATCCCTCTGCCGGATGTTGACTATTCGGCTGTCACTAGCAAGGCAAATCAGCATGCTGCGGGCCATCTGCACAAGTGACTCCGAGGGGCTCCCTGCCTCCATATCCACTTTATACTGCCATGGTGCTTGCGGGTCATCTGTCTCGTCTTCCTCAAATCCATCTAACTCCTCCAGCTGCTCCTGCGCCTCCTCTCTTGTCACCTGGTTAGAAAATCTACTCATTTCACCAGACAATGCTTCTGTTCCAATGTCCTCCTCCTCCTCCTCCATCAGTCCCCACCGGACTCATGCGGCCGCGAGATGTAGTCGCCACGTCTCCAGTCTCCTGCCCAGACAGATTTTTCAGCATCTGTTCCAGGACAAGCAGTGGAATAACGTTATTCATCCCTTAGTCCAGGCGACTGACAAATAACGTGGCCTTCTCGAATGGCCTCAGCAAACGGCAGGTGTCACGCATGAGCTGCCACTGGTTTACATCAAAATTACACAGAGTACTCCTGTCCTCTTGGATCATCAAAAAATCGTTAATGGCCTTTCTCTGTTCATACAGTCGGTCCAACATGTGCAGGCTGGAATTCCAACGGGTGGAAACATTGTATATCAGAGTGTGTTGGGAGAGGCCCTTCTTCCGCTGCAACTCGAGGAGGGTGTTCCTGGCTTTGTAGAAGGGATGAAGTGCATGCACAGTTTCCTGGCCATTTTCAAAATCTTCTGAAGATCGGTGGAAGACTTCAGGAACCTTTTCACCATCAGACTGAACACGTGCGCCATGCAGGGCGCATGGAACATCCCTCCTCGGTGCAGTGCGGACACCATGTTCCTCCCATTGTTCATCACCATGGTTCCAATTTGCAGTTGGCGTGGAGAAAGCCACATATCGATTTTTTGCTGCATGACGCAGAGCAGTTCCTCCCCTGTGTGACTTTGTTCGCCGAGGCAAGCCAGGTGTAGAATTGCGTGACACCGCTGTGCCCTACACATGTGGAATGATGGAGCAGTACATGTGGAGGCTGAGATGATGGTGGTGGTGGAGGAGAAGGAGGAAGACATTGGCGCAGGAGCCTCAGTTTGACAACGTGGAGAAGAAAGCGGCGTGTCCTGTCCAAGTTGTTGGTGTGCCTGGGCAGGAAGCACATTCACCCAGTGGGCCGTAAAGGACATGTACTGGCCCTGACCGTAGTTACAGCTCCAGATATCCGCGCTGCCATGCACCTTGGAACAAACCGATAAGCTCAAGGACTGGCCCACCTTCTGGTCTATATATTTATGAAGTGCTGGTACTGCTTTTTTGGAAAAGAAATCACGGCTTGGAACTCTCCATCTCAGCTCGACACAAGCCATTAGTTCTCTGAACGGTGCAGAGTCCACCATTTGGAAAAGGAGGGAATGCAGTACCAACAACTTGGACAGGAGCATGGTCAGCTTCTGCACCTTTGGGTGGTTGACACATACTGTTTTTCTCTTTGCATCGCCTCGTTAACGACTGCTGGGGGCCATGATTTGCGAGGAGCAGGACATCTGGATCGGGAGATAATGGCAAAGAGAAACAGCTCCCTTCTGCAGAGGTGGTGGAGCCTTGACTGGCTGCAATGGCATGTGTGCCACTGGGCGCTGCTGCTGCTGTTGCTGCGGCGGCAGCATGGACCACCACATCTGAGCCACGTTTCTCCCAGGCCACCGGATGGTGACGCTGCATGTGTTGATGCAGGGCCGTGGTGCCAACGTCAGCTCCCTGGCCACGCTTCACTTTCTGCCCACAGATTCTACATATACCCATATTCGGCTCCTCTGGTGTCTTAGCAAAGAACTGCCACACCCCCCGAGTATCTGATTTTACCGCCAAAGCTCTGCACTGAGTGACTACTACCGCCGCTGCCTCCTGACCCCTGTGCGGCTACTTTCTTGGACCTGTTAAGCGGGTTTTCTACCCCGTAGCCGTTTGGCACCTGATCTTACACTGCTGCTACCCTGCTGACTCACGGCCACACAACCCACTTGCTGGCTGCGCCGCTGCCTGACGCACAAGCTGACGCCCTCTTCTCCTGACAATGGTGAAGCCCTTGCTTCATCCGGCTCCCAAGTGCGGTCGGCTTCATCATCATCGATTTGTGTTTCATCGTCACTGCTGTCCTCATCACCGGTCTTGGTATGCAGGGCTGACCCCTCACAACATGACCCCATGCCACTCTCCACATCATACTTTGCCGCCTACTGCAAGAAGCAAGGGATATCAGCCACATTTCTTTGCTGCCAAGTAGCTGCTGACGCCTCCTCAAATTGTTCATCCTCCTATATAGTGGTGCTGAGCCCAGACCACAAGTAGATCTCTGGCTGAGGAACAGATGGGACAGAGCCGGGTTGAGGACAGTGAGGGGCCCCTGACCCGCTCCCGGCCAGGCCAAAATAAGGGTTGTGTTTGACGTTCCCACCGACTCTTGGCTGAGGTTGTCAGATGTCATCTGGGAGGAAGTGGATGACCTAGTCAACCAATCAAGAACCATTGGGTTGCTGAACAACACACGGCCGCTAGATGACACCGGCAGTTCTGGCCTCACCGAGTGACCACTGCTGCCATGTCCCCTTGCTGTGCTGCGACATGGGACTGCTCCAGGAATGTTTGTTCCACTGCAAATCGCAGGTGAAGAGCCTGCAACCTTTCTGTCTGAAATACTGTTTTTTTCTAAAATGTAAAAGACTCTGTTTTATGAAGATATATGTTATATGTAAATAACCACACCCTGTATTTGACTCCAAATGAACCCACTAACAAGCTTGGGTGACCCTTGGATATAAATTGCGCTCCACAAATGGCCAGGAAAAATTTACTTGTATGTGCCGTTTAAAAACATGGTATATTTTACTGAATATAAAAGCACAAACTTGCTTAATTAACCTTTGGATATGATTATGCAAAAGAATTTTTTCTTTGGCGGTGAAAACGTTCTTTTACTGAATACAACTGCAGAAAAATACTTAGTTTTAAACCCCTTTGGGTGTAAATTTTCGCAAAAAAATGTGCCTGCCAACAATTACCACTTTGTAGCGTGTTAAAACGGCGTGTATTTACGGAACAAACAACAGAAAAAATTTGTAATTAACCTTCGGGAAAAGAATTATGCTACAGCAAAAATTTCTTCTTTGGCGGTGAAAAAGAACTTTATTTTACTGAATACAACTGCAGAAAAATACTTAGTTTAACCCTTGGATGTAAAATTGCGCAAAAGAAATGTGCTGCCAACAATTACCACTTGTAGCGTTAAAACGGCGTGTATTTTATGGAAAACAACAACAGAAAAAACTCGTAATTAACCTTCGGATATGAATTATGCTGCAGCCAAAATGTCTTCTTTGGCGGTGTAAGAGAACGTTTATTTTACTGACTACAACTTCATAAAAATACTTAGTTAACCTTTGGATGTAAATTGCGCAAAAGAAATGTGCTGCCAGCAATTACCAGCTTTGTAGAGTGTTAAAACGCCGTGTATTTTACGGAACACAACAACAGGAAAACTTGTAATTAACCTTCGGATATGAATTATGCTACAGGGAAAATTTCTTCTTTGGCAGTGAAAAGAACGTTTATTTTAGTGACCACAACAGCAGAACAATGCTTAAAATTTAAACCTCTGGATCTAAATTGCGCAAAATAAATGACAAACCAAAATTAAGTGGTATTTGGATTGTAAAAAACGCTGTTTCTTTAACTGAATACAACAGCAACGCTTAGATAACCCCTTTGGGTATTCAATTTTGCTCAAGAACTGAGCAGATAGCATTAAAATGTATATGCAGCTGAATTGGACGCACTCTGGACTTCAGTTCCAATACTCCACAAAATCAGAATTAGAACATAAGAGAAGCAGTCTCTGAGACAAGCTGTGACACCCCAAAAAAATTGCTGTATAAAAGTGAGTTCTTTAGTATGAGATATCATAAGCAGCAGCGGCAGCACCTTCCCTACACAGCTCAGTGAGAGCGGTGTGAGCTGCCAGCATTGCGCCCGGACTCTGATTGGCGGTGACGCCGTTCTCTGATTGGCTTCATCTCCACACATGTCATGTAGGCTACGCCTTTCTTCCTCCCAGACTTCTTTGCCCCATGTAACGCCATGTGCTTGCAGCCATTTTATCAATTAAAAACACGCTTCGTTCCCGCGAATCACCCCAAACTTTGACTTTTTCGACTTCGAAGTTTTCCTGAAATTCTAAACGAATTCCACTTTGTTAGAATCAATTCGCCCATCTCTAATAATTACCTTTCCCAACTGGTGCAGGAGTTGACTAGGGAAGGCCCTTCTGGACTTAATATTGACGTATAGACCTGACAGAGTAATAAAAGTTCAGGTTGGGGGGCACCTAGGAAATAGTGAGCACAACATAATCCATTTATCCTTCAATAGAGTATTTTGTCAAGGAGCAACAAAAACACAAAATTTCAGGAAGGTTAGTGATAATCTGCTTAGAGAAGCCCTAAACCGTATTGACTAGGACAAGGTGTTAAAAAATAAAAGAACAGATAATAAATGGGAGATCTTTAAAAACATCGTAAGTGCCCAATGTGAGAGGTACATACCGTATGGAAATAAAGTGATTATAAACAGGAGTAGACCAGTGTGGTTTAACATACATGTAAAGGAGGCAATAAATAACAAAAATAAAATGTTTAAGCTACTTAAACAGCGAGCAGCGAGGAAGCACTAAAAAGCTATAGGGAAAAAATAAAATATGTAAAATAATGAAAACGATAGCAAAGCTGGAGACAAAAAGGCATATCGGAATAGAAAGTAAAACTAACCCCAAAATATTTTTTAACTATATAAATAGTAAAAAGATTAAAACTGAAAATGTTGGCCCTTTAAAAAGTTGTGATGGAGATATTGTAGAGGGTGATGAGGAAAAAGCAAACCTATTAAAAAAAAAAAAAATCTTCACTGTATTTACCAAAGAAAATGACCTTCCTGTTGATGAGCAAAGGGATTAGGTAAACTCCACCTTAAATGATTCTTGTCTAACCCAGGAAGAAGTGCAGCTCTGCCTTAAGAAGATTAAAATAGACAAGTTACCAGGTCCTGATGCTATACACTCCTGTGTCCTAAGGGAATTAAGTATTGTGATAGACAGGCCTCTGTTCTTAATATTTATGGACTGTATTATAACGGGGTATGTCTAAAAGTGGTGCCAATATTCAAAAAGGGGTCAAAAAGTAATCCTGGAAAGCTCTGTTGTAGGTAAAATGTTTAAAGGTTTTCTAAGGGATGCCTAACTGGAGTATCTCACTGAAAATAAGTGTATAACTCCGTTCCAGCATGGGTTTATGAATGATCGGTCATGTCTAACAAATCTCATCAGCTTCTATGAGGAGGTTAGGTCTAGACTGGCTAAGGATAAGGCATTGGATGCCATATATCTAGATTTTTCTAAAGCATATGATACTGTGCCACATAAAAGGTTGGTAAGTAAAATGAGAATGCTTGGACTGGGGGGAATGCTTGCAAGTGGGTAAGTAATTGTTTCAGTGATAGAAAACAAAGGGTGGTGATTAATGGTACATATTCAGACTGGATCCCTGTTACTAGTGGGGTACCACAATGGTCAGTATTGGACCCTATTCTCTTTAAAATAGTCATTAATGACCTTACAGAAGGATTGCACATTAAAATATCAATCTTTGCAGATGATACTAAGCTCTATAAACTAATCAACAAAATAGAGGATAATGTTTTATTACAAAGGGATCTGGATAAGTTGGAGGCCTGGGCAGAGAATTGGTAAATGAGGTTAACAGTGATAAATGCAAAATTATGCACATGGGAAGGAAAAATCCATTCCATGATCACTTGTTAAACGGAAAAACGCTGGAAAAAAGTGACATGGAGAAGGACTTGGGAATCCTAGTGAACAGTAAAATTAATTGTAGCAGTTAGTGTCAGGTAGCAGCAGCCAAGGCAAACAGGATCATGGCGTGTATTAAAAGGAGCATAGATGCACACGATGAGAACATCATTCTCCTATTATACAAGTCACTGGTTACACCACACATGTAATATTGTGTACAGTTTGGGAACCAGTGCATAGGAAAGATATTGTAGAGCTTTAACAGGTTCAAAGGCGGGCAACAAAAATAATAAAAGGACTAGGTGGACTACAATACCCAAAAACATTGCAAGTTTGGAGTTATTTAATTTAGAGAAAAGACGGCTTTGGAGGGACATAATAAATATGTTTATATATATTGAAGATCAATATAGAGACCTCCCCCAAGATCTATTTATACTCAGGACTGTATTCAGAACAAGGGAGCATCCTCTGCGCCGAGAGGAAAGAAAGTTTCTGCATATGTTTAGAAAGGGATTCTTTACTGTAAGAGCAGTGAGACTGTGGAACGCTCTGCCAGAGGAACATGTCATAGTGAATTCAGTAACAAGGTTAATTTCTAGAGTGTAATAAGATAACAAGTTACAGTGACTAGGATTCTGGAGAAGGGTCGTTGATCCAGGGATTTATTCTGATTGCCAGATTGGAGTCAGGAAGGTTTTTTTTCTCCTAAAATGAGGACAATTAGCTTCTACCTCATGGAGTTTTTTACCTTCTTCTGGATCAACACTATAGCAATAGGCTGAACTGGATGGACGTCTATCTTTTTCAGCCTTACAAACTATGTAACTATATGTTCAATACTTTCTTCTCCCACTGTGTATGGTTATATTATTTGAATCAGGATTTCTGAATAAAAAAAAACAGAGAAAATCTGTGAACATGAGACTGAAAGTACTGCTCACCCCACTCATATACACTGATTGACAGTTAGCTCTGTATACCATCTAATACATGGAAAGCTGTCAATCACTGTATGTAGACTGCATGAGCAGGAATCCTTTTCTCTGTTTTGGAATCTGGTCTGTATGTTCTCTGCTTTTTACTCAGAAATCCTGCTCCAAAATGTATAAATCTACATAGCATAAACCACTCACAGGTTCCCTTTAAAGGGGTTTTCTCGCTACAAAGATTATATCTGTAATAATGTGGACAGTTAAAATAAGCACTTTTGCAATTGGTTTATATTACCTAAATCACTTAGTATAGCAGATATGAGCTAATCTGTGAGTCTATAGCTATTTCTCCAGTAAGTGGTTGGCCATGCCCCCTTTTCTGTGATTGGCTGCCTGATATTTCATTCAAATCTGTTGTGACATGCCCACTGGATGGGACATGCCCCCTGTGCTGTGATTGGCTGCCTGGACTCTGTGCTTACTCCCATCTGAGCTGTGTAAATTGAAAGTGAAACTAGTTGCCTCAGTTTTCTATGCTGACTGTGTCCATATAATATAGGCTCTCTGAGCTTTTCTCTCTGCTCATGTCCCAGCCCTAGGTGAAGGATCTGGGCAATTACTGAGTCTGTAGCTGCTAGATTCACTCTCTCCCCATATAACACACCCATACAACACAGCCTTATACCCTCTGCTCCCCCCTCTACCTCTTGCCTGATAACAGGGGGGAGCAGAGTGTATTACTCACATTTGTTTAATCAGTTCAGGCTGTATGTATAACTGTTTACAGCAATGCAGGTGTTCTGGTTACAAGGAGTTTGTGCAGCCTGGGAGGGAGGTGACAGCTCTGCAGACATGAGAACCAGAGCAGGAGGTCTGCAGAGCTGTGACATTCTCTCCCTTCCACTGCTCACACAGAATGATAATGTCACCAGTTTTCAGTGAGGGAAGAGATGCCTACTGAGAGGAGAGACCTGCCTACTGGGAGGAGAGACCCACTCCTGGTTTTGAAGCTGTAAGAGACAGAAACAGCTCAAGTCTGTCAAAGCTTGTGATGAGAAAATCCCTTTAAGAAGCACAGCTACAGTGTGCTGATGCACATGCACTCATCAGTCAATATGTATGAGGGTTATTATGTACTGTAAAAGGGCACAAGGTGCCATTGTGGATAGGAGATATATGCCACTGAGGTGGCAGGCTTTGGTGAAGTGAAAGCCAGGAGTTTCTTTTGCATTGGTAACACCATGTCAGGAATCTCCTGCTATGCATTGGAACTTGCTAACTGTGTTTGCCCTTAAGTTTGCCCTCAGTCAAGATAGTGGATCGTGTCTCAGCTGGGTGCCATCTTTTTTCCTGTGTCCTGTTTCCTATACAAACTCCTCAAGCCTGTTGCTCATTGCTTGAGTATTGTGTTGAACTCCTGCTTGCAGTCCTCTCGCCTTGGAACTTGCATTCCAGTTTGTTCCTCCTTCTTGCGGTTTACCCTGCACACTTCTATACCTGCTGTCAGGAAAAGCCCGCGCTGACCCACTCGAGGGTCGACAGCCTGACTTGGGGTGTATCGGGACATTGCGCTCCCCCTAGGGGTGCACAAGGTCAGCCAGGTACTATTTCCATTAACCCCTGTCCACATAGGCACAGGAAGACCCAGGGAGGGAGAGAGAACACCCTACTCACCCACACTCCTGAACGGCTGGGAGAGATTTGTTTACCCATGCTGGTTAAACAAAGCTCTGCCAGTCAAATAAACTGCCACCGGTCCGTTACCGACTTATAACAAGGCCAGGAACCAGCCTTGGGGTAGCTATATATTATAAACCGAGTAATAGGCGTGTGAGGCCGATGATCAAGACAGACTAGCTCAGATTAGTTTACAGATCTAATTTGCCTTGGAGGGCACACTAGACAAATATATACAAAATGATAATGTTGTACAGATAAGAGTCAGAGGTGCAAATATAAGTATAGGTACAAACAAAAGGCGGTAAGATGTGTCCAGGTACCTGAGGTTGGCTTGGTGCTATGTCCACATGGGGGGGCTGATGTGGCCTTGCTTCAGTGTGGATGCTTCTTGAATGCTGGAATGATTTCAGATACCCCCCCCTCCTGAATGCAACAACTGTGCAAGCCGGGCTTCAGCTTATATCCGTGATGGGACAGCCCACGTGGCAGCCCCTTACACGCCCCCACACACCCCTGGGACGGTCTACAAACTCCTCCTTCTCTGGCCATGCCATTTTTGACTGAAACACAAAAAAATACCGTACCGTGGCAGGGCATGGGCACAAAACTGAACCAGTGGCACCATTAGAACCGGATGGGCCTAAGCTACGCCCTGGTACCACACATCCCCCTCCTATTTTGTTCCTAAGGCCAGCTTTGGATTTCTCAGTTCCCATGCATCCTAGAACCTCGGGAGGGGCAGCGGGACATGTGGAAAGATTCATATTTTAAAATATGAAATCGCCACAGACCGGTTATGAACAGTTCTACCATAAATCTTTCTGAAATATCGGTGAATGGCCCTCTGGCATCTTTGAAGCTGGGGGTTTGAAAGCCTAAGTGTGTTTCAGGAAGTTGCATGAGGATCATTTCATGCACTGATCTCCTGCTGGGGTGGCTTCCTATGGAATGCCATTTACATTGGGTCTGAGCTAAGCTAATTAATTGAGGCTTTCCTGGGAGCTGGGGCCATTTGTGTGGGGCCATCTGACTAAAGTTATGAATAGTGATGAGCGATTGTGTCAACTATCCATATCGATTCGATAGTCGATATCGGCAATTATCATGACGATTTCCGATAGTCGATAACAGATTATCGCCGATGACCAATAAAGTCTATGGGAGAGGAACAACACCTTAATTCTTACACCCATACAGGGCTGGAGTAGCTGGAATTAACATACACAACAGCAAACTGGATACGTGCTACATCTTAGACAAGACAATTAGGTTATAAAAGTCACAGAAAAAAAGTCACAGACCATTCACTATCCCTGTCTTGTACCACAGCATGACCCTTAAACCTGCATCACCCACAAATTAAAAAGTGCCAGAAGGCAGTATGATTTGAACCATAATTTTACTTGAACTGGACATTGAATATCCCTGTCCTGGAACGCAGCATGAGCCCCAAACCTGCATGACCCCCAGATTTAAAAAGTGCCGGAAAAAGGAGTCTTTCAACCACCATTTTAGTTGAACTGGACATTGACTATACCTGTCCTGTACCACAGTATGACCATTAAACCTGTCTGACCCACAGATTAAAAAGTGCCGGAAAAAGGAGTCTTTCAACCACCATTTTAGTTTCACTGGACATTGACCATACCTGTCCTGGGCCACAGCATGAGCCCCAAACCTGCATGACCCCCAGATTAAAAAGTGCCGGAAAAAGGAGTCTTTCAACCACCATTTTAGTTTCACTGGACATATACTGTCCCTGTCCTGGACCACAGCATGAGCCCCAAACCTGCATGACCCACAAATTAAAAAGTTCCAGAAGGCAGTAGAACCATCATTTTACTTGAACTGGACATTTACTATCCCTGTCCTGGAATGCAGCATGACTCTTAAACCTGTCTGACCCACAGATTAAAAAGTGCCGGAAAAAGGAGTCTTTGAAACACCATTTTAGTTTCACTGGACATTGACAATCACTGTCCTGGACCGCAGTATGACCACTAAACCTGTCTGACCCACAGATTAAAAAGTGCCGGAAACAGGAGTCTTTGAACCACCATTGACTATACCTGTCCTCGGCCACAGCATGAGCCCCAAACCTGCATGATCCCCAGATTAAAAAACTGCCGGAAAAAGGACCGAGCGATGACAGGCCTGACGGTCCTGCAACCGACGATCCGCTGGCTTGCGTGTTGTCACCAGCACTGGAAGGAGCACCTTCTCTCATACCTCTACCTCCTACACCCCTCTTTGCTCGCTTACCACCTGCATTTCACTCCATGTTTAGAAAGATAAAAATTTAAAAAGGAATGGAAGAGTTTTTGAAAGTCTCTTATTGAAAGACGGCAAATCACAGCTATTCTTAAATCCCTCTAATTTCCAACAGCCAACTAGGATTAGAAACAGAATTGTTTCTATCGAATACCTGTGAAATGCGGTCTGGTGGAAGAACCGTAACACCAAATCAACAGTGTTCTTCCTTCAGTCCCAGGGATTTACAACTGCCCAGTAGGACTAGGAATTGATAGTTTTCAACAAACTATCATACAACTGCGCTATCTGCGCCAAACTGAGATTCACCGAGCGCAATAAAACTATTCAAAAGTTACACGGATGAGAAATTGCGTTTTTTGCAGCAATGACACACGAGAACAGTTACTAGAAAATTTCTGTATCCTAATGTAAGTACAAGGTGGCTCTTTGAACAAAACTGTGCTGCACCAAAGTGAAAAACAGCTATTTAAAAGTTATACAGATAAGAAAAGGTGGTTTTTGCACCAATGAAATACACCAGCAGTTACTAGAAAATTTCTGTATCCTAATGTAAGTACAAGGTGGCTCTTTGAACAAAACTGGGCTGCACCAAAGTGAAAAACAGCTATTTAAAATTTATACGGATAAGAAAAGGTGGTTTTTGCACCAATGAAATACACCAGCAGTTACTAGAAAATTTCTGTATCCTAATGTAAGTACAAGGTGGCTCTTTGAACAAAACTCAGCTGCACCAAAGTGAAAAACAGCTATTTAAAAGTTATACAAATAAGAAAAGGTGGTTATTAAACCAATAAAAAACACTAGCAGTTACTAGAAAACTTCTGTATCCTAATGTAAGTACAAGGTGGCTCTTTGAACAAAACTGGGCTGCACCAAAGTGAAAAACAGCTATTTAAAATTTAAATGGATAAGAAAAGGTGGTTTTTGCACCAATGAAATACACCAGCAGTTACTAGAAAATTTCTGTATCCTAATGTAAGTACAAGGTGGCTCTTTGAACAAAACTGGGCTGCACAAAAGTGAAAAACAGCTATTTAAAATTTATACGGATAAGAAAAGGTGGTTTTTGCACCAATGAAATACACCAGCAGTTACTAGAAAATTTCTATATCCTAATGTAAGTACAAGGTGGCTCTTTGAACAAAACTGGGCTGAATAAAATAAAAGGTACAATTTCACCTCAGGTGCGAGGTGGCTTGGCAAAAAGTGGTAAAAAAAATGTCATTTCAATGCAGGTTTGCAGGTTCAAAGCAGAGTCTGGACTGCACAATATACACCCTCCTTTCAAAAGCCTTCCTGCCTGTCTGTCTGTGTTCGTCCGCACCCCCTGCGCCTTCCGCGGCTGTACAGCGCTAGATGCTTCTTTAAAAGTCTCTGTCTAAATAACTAAGAACTGAAATTCTCTAATCTACCTATATTCTAATGTTCACAGCTAAAAGCATAGTTGTCTGTATGAATAAAGAGAAGAACTGTTTCTCTGAGCTGAGCTGTATTGAGAGAGATCTAGCACATGTCCTGCTTTAGTGAGAGACACTGAAACACTGATGCTAAACAGGAAACGCTGTTCTATGCAAAATGAGGTCATATGATTTTTCCAGCCAATGACAACCATACACATCACAGTCATGACATCGCACACCCATCTCACCCTGATCTATGCTCTAAGCTTATTTGCTGGCCGGCAAAATGACAGGAAGCGCCAAAAATGGCGCGATAGTAATAGATTATCTGCAGATTGTCACCTAAAATATCGCGTGAACGGAAATTTCCGATCAGCCTAAAATCGTGCCGATTTCAACTTTGTCGATTATAATCACTCATCCCTAGTTATGAAGTTGGAGCAGGGAATGACTTGTCATTTTGTCTCAATTTTCTTCACACCTGCTGATTCTCTTGTCGGCTCTCCTCCTGACCTCGTCTGGATCCTGTCTTCATTCCTACTGCCTCCTGTTCCAGTCTGCTGTGTCTTCCCTATGTTTAATCCTAGTCCTCGCCATTGGATTCCAGCTGTATACACTAGTTTCGTGACAGGATACTCAAGCCAAAAATGGAGTCCTCTGGGGCTTGGAGTTTCTGAAGTTCGCATCAAGCAATTTCAGACTACTGTGGCTAATATGCGCACCGAGATGCAGGCATTGAAAATCAAATGTGACGCTTATGAGGGACAGACTTCCCACAATATCCAAGTTTATGGAAAAGCGATTCAAGAACTACGTGGGACCATGCAGAAATTATCCGATCAGATTGTCCACTTGGAGAATCAAGCTTGTTGACCACCCACTTTGGTGTCGGTAGTTAGCCCTAAGTTGCCACCATTCAGATTCATCAGAGACCACGATAAAATCCAGGGATTCCTCAATTAATGTGGACTATATTTTGATGCAAATCCAACTCAGTTTCCTTCTGATCTAAGGTCCTATGCATTATTATGCTTTTGACACAAAGCCATTGCCTGGGCTAGCCCTTTGATTGAATCTCAAGATGCCCCAGCTGAATCACCTGGAAGAATTCATCGATAGCATGAGTCAAATGTTTTATGATCCCAATTGTGGTGCTGCAGCTAAAGTGGCAATACTAGCATTGCGTCAGGGCAAACACCCCGTTGCCAAGTATGCAATGAAATTCAAGAGTTGGGCAATCAACACCAACTGGAATGATGCAGTGAAAATGTCTTTTTTTAGGAAAGGACTATGCAGCAAATTTAAAGGTGAACTTGCCCATGCAGAGGCCCCCTTAGGTTTGGATGCTTTCATTAACCATTGCATTTGAATTGATACCCGACTGTCTGAATGACAACAAGAGAAATGGGGTACTTTGAATTCTGATACCAAGCAGGCCCGATCTGTTCCTTTCTCCTTTCCCAAGGAACCCCGGGGAAAAATTTGCAAAGAAATCAGGAGGCGAGCCTATACAAGTAGATTCCATATTGAGACATGAGAGCGTTGACAGAAGAGAGCATTTGCTCCGGGAAAGTTTATGCTTTTACTGTAGAGAGTCTGACCACTTCATTATCAACTGCCCTAGCCGTCCACGGAGATTGGAAGCGGCCATTATTATACTATAAACTTCCCAGCGAAGGATGTTTTTTCAACAGCTCACTCTGAACAAGGGCCTGAAGATCAATCTCAAGACAATAAGATAATAGAGCTACCCTCTGAATACAAGGAATTTGTGGACGTTTGCAGAAAACAGAATGCAGATAAGCTCCCCCCACATCGACCCTACGGTTGTCCCATAGAGTTGCTTCCGGGTGCACCTATACCTTTTGGAAACATTTACCCTTTGGCAGGTCCTGAATTAAAAGCCCTCAAGGACCACATAGAAGAAAATCTGGCTAAGGGGTTCATCCGCCCATCTTCCTCACCAGCGGGGGCTACCATATTCTTTGTTAAAAAGAAGGACAGTTCTTTAAGACCTTGTATTGATTAAAGAGAACTTAATAAAATTACAATCAAAACCGTTCTCCTCTACTACTGTTCCCTGAGCTTCTGGAGAGAGTGCGACTTGTGAAGATTTTTTCCAAATTAGATCTACGAGGCGCCTATAACTTGGTGTGTATCAGATCTGGAGATGAATGGAAAACAGCTTTTAGGTCACGTTACGGACATTTTGAATATTGTGTTATGCCTTTTAGCCTTTGTAATACCCTGGCCACCTTCCAACATCTCATCAACGACATCTTCAGAGACCTTCTGGACCAGTTCATAGTCATCTACTTGGACGATATTCTGATTTTCTCCAACTCGATGGAAGAATACCAGAGACATGTGAAACTTGTTCTGGAGCGGCTAAGAGAGAACCAACTTTAAATTAAGATTGAAAAATTTGATTTTCATCAGACTAAGATCCAATTCCTTGGCTATATAATTTCACCTCATGGTCTACAAATGGAATCTAGCAAGATTAAAGTAATAGTAGGCTGGCCTAACCCCAGAAACATAAAGGATGTTCAATGTTTCATAGGTTTTGCCAATTTCTATAGACGCTTCATCAAGAATTTCTCGGAAATAATTTCTCCTATAACACAGTTGACTAAGAAGAAAAATGCTTTTTGTTCTCTCTTCTAAAGGGCAAGTTCACTACAGCCCCTGTATTAGTTCATCCTGACCCAGAACTCGCCTTCATTGTGGAAGAAGATGCTTCAGACTGTGCTATAGGGGCTATTCTATCTCAGAGAACAGGAGACAAGTGTTTATTGCATCCTTGTGCTTTTTTCTCCCCACGTTTATCACATTCTGAGAGGAATTATGATGTGGGAAATAAGGAACTGTTAGCTATCATTGCAGCCTTTAAGGAATGGAGACATCATCTTCAAGGAACCTCACAGCAAATAATAGTTCTAACTGATCACCGTAATCTGGAATTCGTTAGATCTGCCAAGTTACATACATAGTTAAATAGTTTGTCAGGCCGAAAAAAGACATACGTCCATCCAGTTCAGCCTATTGTACTAAAGTGTTACTAAAGTGTTAAAGTGTTGATCCAGAGGAAGGCAAAAACCCCCATGAGGTAGAAGCCAATTGTCCTCATGTTAGGGAAAAAATTCCTTCCTGACTCCAATCTGGCAATCGGAATAAATTCCTGGATCAACGACCCCTCTCCAGAATCCTAGTCACTATAACTTGTTATATTACATCTAGAAATGTATCCAGGCCCTTCTCCAAAATTCCTAGTCACTATAACTTGTTATATTACATCTAGAAATGTATCCAGACCCTTCTCCAGAATCCTAGTCACTATAACTTGTTATTTTATAACACTCTAGAAATGCATCTTGACCCTTTTTGAACACGGTTAGTGAATTCACTATTACAGTTCCTCTGGCAGAGAGTTCCACAGTCTCACCACTCTAACAGTAAAGAATCCCTTTCTATGTTTATGTAGAAACTTTCTTTCCTCAAGACATAGAGGAATTCTACTGTGCAATCCCTGTGTAAGATCATTTATGAAAATATTAAAGAAGATAGGGCCCAATACTGAGCCCTGTGGTAACCAACTAGTAACAGGCATCCAGTCTGAGTATGCACCGTTAATTACCACCCTTTGTTTTCTATCAGTGAGCCAGTTGCTTACCCACTTGCACACATTTTCCCCCAGTCCAAGCAATTCTCATTTTACCTACCAACCTTTTATGTGGAACAGTATCAAATGCTTTAGAAAAATCCAAATATATGACATCCAGTGCCTCACCCCAATCCAGTCTGGAACTAACTTCCTCATAGAAGCTGATGAGATTAGTTAGACAGGACCAATCCTTCATAAACCCATGCTGGAACGGCATGTCTATCTCCTCGCCAAGCTCGTTGGAGTATTTTCCTCAACCAATTCAACTTTGTAATCTCTTACAGGCCCGGATCCCGTAATTGCAAGGCGGATGCTCTATCAACAATGTTCTCCAATGATTCCACTCCTACTATTCCACCCAAGACCATTGTTCCTAAGTCTAATGTTGTGGGAGTAATCCATAATAAAGACTTGTTCAAAGAGATAAGAGAGGCCTATGACACCGACTCCTTGCTGTACAGTTAAATTTTAATAACAAGATATGAATCCATGGGCAATAGCTTTATATACCCGAAACAGTAAGACTGAAAATTCTAAGGTTAGCCTATGATTCTAAGATTGACAGTCACAAAGTAGTGCAGAAGATGCAGGAATTTTTATCCCGATTCCTGCATTTATCCCGATTCCCGATTCCAGGGCCCAATTATCTACAGGACATAAAGAAGTATTTAACATTATGTGACATTTGTGCTCGATGCAAGACCCCACATTCTCCACCCATGGGTTTGTTACAGCCTTTGCTGGTCCCCTCTCAACCTTGGGGTTCTATTTCCATGGACTTTATCATAGATCTACCTACCTTTAAGGGGAAGAATACAATTCTCGTGGTAGCTGACAAGCTCATCAAGGCTGCACATTTCATTCCATGTAACGGCCTACCCTCTGCCAAAGACACTGCTGATATCATAGTTCGGAATGTGTTTCGTCTACATGAAGTTCCTGATTAAGTTATTTCGGATCGTGGGGTGCAGTTTACATCAAAATTTTGGCAGAGTTTTTTCTCAGCACTTGATGCTCTAATGGACAGACTGAATGCACAAACCAGACCCTGGAACAGTACCTTTGATGCTATATTTGTCACTTACAAGATGATTGGGTTATCTGCTTTGTTACGGACGTGGTAGTGGATCCTCTGGACCACCACAAGCGATGATGTAAGCCACGCCAGGGGAACGGAATCTAAGTAGGTCCGGTTTTCACCAGAGCCCGCCGCAAAGCGGGATGGACTTGCTGCGGCGGATTACTACCAGGTCGCTACCCCTGACGTGACTTGCTTGCGGTGGCAGCCGAGTTATTGCGTGGTACAAAATCGTGAAGCAGGCTCGTAGTCGGGGACAGGCAGAAGGTCAGGACAGGCGGCAATGGTTCGTGGTCAAGGGACGGAGGCAGAAGGTACGGTACACAGTAAACGGAACAAGACACTTTAGGAACGCTTCCTCTCCAGGCACAAGGCACTATCGATTCGGCAAAGGTGCTGGGGAAGAGGCAGGGCTAAAATAGGGACCGTGCCCGGTGAAAACCAATCACCGGCGCACTGTCCCTTTAAATTTCCCGGCAGTGCCGCGCGCGCGCACTAGAGGGCGCGCGTGCACCCGGCCGGCAGCAGGAGCGCGCGCCAGGACGGGACCAGGAGCGTGGACGGGTAAGTGTTCCCCAGACGTGCCGGGGTGTCCGCGGCCCGACGAGGTGCTGCGGCGTTGCGGGTGTGCCTGCGACCCGACACGAGGGTCGCAGGGACACCCGTAACAGTACCCCCCCCTTAGGCCTCCCCCTCTTTCTGGCCCGCATAAACTTAGACAAGAGACCCCTATCCAGGATGTTTTCCTCCGGCTCCCACGACCTTTCCTCTGGCCCAAACCCCTTCCAGTCCACCAAAAAAAATCGTCTTCCCCGAACCGTCTTAGTGGCCAAAATCTCTTTGACGGCAAAAATATTGGTGGAATCAGCTACGGGAGACGGGGGAACCACGGACCGAGAGAAGCGGTTATGGGTGACCGGCTTCAGTAGGGAGACATGGAAGGAGTTTGGGATGCGCATGGTCGGAGGGAGCCGGAGCTTGTAGGCCACAGGATTAATGCGCCTCAGGACTTCAAAGGGACCTAAAAAACGGGGACCCAGCTTGTAGCTGGGGATTTTAAAATGGATATATTTGGCAGACAGCCACACCTTATCCCCCGGGACAAAGGAAGGAGGGGGTCTTCTTTTTTTGTCCGCTTGGGTCTTCATACGGGCCGAGGCCTGAAGCAGGGACTGGCGCGTCTCCCTCCAGACAGCGGATAGGTCACGGACCAGACTGTCCACAGCAGGGACATCGGAGGAGGCAGAGGGCAGTGGAAGGGGTGGGCGGGGATGCCGACCAAAGACAATGGAGAAGGGGGATGCCCCAGCGGAATCAGAGTCCAGGGAATTATACGAAAATTCCGCCCAAGGTAGTAGACTGGACCAGTCATCTTGTTTGGCAGAAGTGAAGTGGCGGAGATAAGTACCTAGGACCTGATTCACCCTCTCCACTTGCCCATTGGATTGTGGGTGGTACGCAGAGGAGAAGTCCAGTTCCACTTGCAGTAGCGAGCAGAGGCCTCGCCAAAATCTCGAGACGAACTGGACTCCCCGGTCCGAGACTATGTGTAAGGGGAGTCCATGCAGACGGAAAATGTGTTTAAAAAAAATATTGGCGAGCCGAGGCGCAGAAGGAAGGCCCGGCAAGGGAACAAAATGAGCCATTTTGGAAAAACGGTCAGTGACTACCCAAATGACCGTATTACCTTCAGAGGGCGGTAAGTCAGTTATGAAGTCCATGGCAATATGGCTCCAAGGACAGCTAGGCACCGGCAGAGGTTGGAGTAGTCCCGCAGGTCTTTGGCGAGGTGACTTATTGCGGGCACAGGTGGTGCAGGCCCCCACAAACTCCTTTACATCGTTAACGAGACCAGGCCACCAGTAGAACAGCCGAGGAAGAACGGGGTAACACGAAGAACGTGATCCTTTCCCTGTGCAGGGCTCCTATTTGTAGGACCACTGGTTCAGTCCGGTAGTGGATGGAGTCGCTTAATAGTTCACCACTGACGGAGGAGATGACCAAGGGTTGGTCTAGGCGGACCACCGAGAGACGATACTTGGTCACCAACGAAGCATCCATAAAGCTCCCAGCCGATCCGGAATCCAGGAAGGCCGACACTCGGAACGAGATTCCGGAATTGGACGTAACCAGAGCTGGCAGCATGAGCCGTGGAGAGGGATTACTCACACCTAGGGACGCCTCTCCCACGAATCCTAGGTGCGTGCGTTTCCCGGACGTTGCCGAAGAAGTGGGCAACCCCTACGGAAGTGTTCGGGGCTGCCGCAGTAGAGACACAACTTCTCCTCACGCCGTCGGGCAAGCTCTTGCGGAGACAGGCGGGTACTGTCCACTTGCATGGCCTCTTCCAAGGCTGGCTGGGAGGGAGGCAGTGGAGGACGCTGAAACACTGGCGCAAGACGGGGTAGCCGACGTGTTTGAGCTGGTTCGCGTTCCTGGCGGAGCTCCTCCCGTCTCTCCGAGAAACGGATGTCTATGCGGTTTGCCAGATGGATGAGCTCACTTAATGACGTCGGAGAGTCCCGGGTGGCGAGGGCATCCTTAATCTGGCCGGAGAGGCCCTTCTTGAACGTGGCGCACAACGCAGCATCATTCCACGCCAATTCAGAGGCTAAGGTGCGAAATTGCACGGCGTAGTCGCCAACGGAGGAGTTCCCCTGCTGTAGGTTTAATAAAGCGGTTTCAGCAGACGAGGCGCGGGCAGGCTCCTCGAAGACTCCGCGGAACTCCTGCAAGAATGTCGCCAGATCCGCTGTGATAGGATCGCCTCGGTCCCAAAGTGGCGTCGCCCAGGCCAGGGCTTTCCCGGATAGGAGACTGACCACGAAGGCCACCTTGGACCTTTCGGACGGGAACTGACCAGCCATAAGTTCCACGTGGAGAGCACACTGGGTGATGAACCCCCTGCAGGCCTTAGAGTCCCCCTCAAACTTCGTCGGCATGGACAAGCGGAGTTTAGGGCCGGCGGATGTCCCCGGAACGACTGCTGCTGCTTGAGCCACGGCCGCCGTTTGCTGCTGCTGAGTGGCCAGGAGCTGCTGCATCATAGTAGTCAGTTGGTTCAGCTGTTGCGCTTGCTGCGCGATCTGCTTAGATTGCTGAGCCACGGTGGTAGTGAGGTCGGAGACGCTCGGTAGAGGCACCTTGGCGGGATCCATGGCCGAATCGAACTGTTACGGACGTGGTAGTGGATCCTCTGGACCACCACAAGCGATGATGTAAGCCACGCCAGGGGAACGGAATCTAAGTAGG
Organism: Phyllomedusa bahiana; assembly: GCA_025379985.1. Taxonomy (NCBI): domain Eukaryota; kingdom Metazoa; phylum Chordata; class Amphibia; order Anura; family Hylidae; genus Phyllomedusa; species Phyllomedusa bahiana. The sequence continues at coordinate 63,230 of JAODAL010016061.1, forward strand.
TCCGGTTTTCACCAGAGCCCGCCGCAAAGCGGGATGGACTTGCTGCGGCGGATTACTACCAGGTCGCTACCCCTGACGTGACTTGCTTGCGGTGGCAGCCGAGGTGTTGCGTGGTACAAAATCGTGAAGCAGGCTTGTAGTCGGGGACAGGCAGAAGGTCAGGACAGGCAGCAATGGTTCGTGGTCAAGGGACGGAGGCAAAAGGAGGTGCTGCGGCGTTGCGGGTGTGCCTGCGACCCGACACGAGGGTCGCAGGGAAACCCGTAACATGCTTCCTGTTGCTGAGTTTTCGTACAATAACTCCCAAAATGCCTTTTCCAAACAAACTTCTTTCTTTGCAAATTTGGGGTACCATCCAGATATTCTTCCTTAATTCCCTGCTGTTCCACATATTCCAGCTGTTGCGGAAAGGATCTTGCACTATAGCAAAATTTAGAGACACTTGAGAAGGCTCAAGAAAAATACAAGAAGACTGCAGATAAAAATTGTAGGCCAGCACCAACTTTTAAAGTGTGCGCACTTTATTCACTTATATTCACTTGTCACTTTTTGTTTCCGTTTGCCTTCTGTGTATCTACGTTTTCTCTATGTTCTAGGTGCATGCTATGTGTTTTTTACCAGTGAAACACATATTTGCATTCCAATGCGATTTCCGGATATGCGCTATTGACTTCCTGACATGTGGAGTTCCACCTTTTGGATTCGGCAGTGGCGGCGGTTTAATAAATATGTATAATTTCTATTCTTAGTGTTTTCTTATTTTGTCACTATTCTATTTTTTGTTATTTTCACTTTCTTCTGTATTTTAAACACATTTACTTATTTATTCACTTCCGGTCTTTGAAATGCATTTGCGTTCCAACGACCGTTTTTACTTCTTGTAGGTCGCTAGTGGTGTTTTCTGTAGTTTTCTTTCTTTTTTGACATATTTGTTTTGTTTTGTTTTATTATTGAGTGTTTATTGTCCTGGTTTTATCATCATTGCCATTCATCTTAACCTGGGAAATTCTTTTGATTTAAATTTGCTTATTGGTTGCTGATTGGCTGTTCCCTCCTACATATGGCACCATTTCCTCCTCCATATTCACCCCTGACGAAGCATTCCTGCAAAACGTGCGTTGGAGCTTTTTCAGCATGCTATTTGGTCTGTATTATCCCATTATTATGGCTTTATTTTGAATTGGTTATTTATACACATTGGTTTGATTATATATGTATTATGTTACCTTGTTGGGGCATTTGTATTTTTTGAATATATTACTCTTAATCATGTGTACCATTTTTATTATCCTCTTTTTTGATTGAGTTATTTTGATTTGGGATATACTTACCTGAAGCACTTTTGGCACTTTTTTGCACCACTATTGTTTTTTTGTATTGGTATTACTTTACTTTCAATAAAGAAATATTTATTTTATTGGGTAAATGTAGTTTTGTTTGGCGTTGTAGTATTTTGTTATCATTTACCTGTGTGGTGGGTTTATTTTTTGTTATTTGGTCCGGGCTTTTTGATTGGCGGTTATAGTGGGGCTGGAAGTAGAAGAATCGAAAACATGTCGGCGATAAAAGCCTTCACAAGGCTTCCCGCTGTCATGTTAAACGACCGGGGGCAAGCACTTTCCAGTGTGCGGCATAGTTTTTCATTGATTTAGACACCATAGGATTAAACACTGTGGGATGGCACCAGCATCCTGCGCTATAAACGCTGAGTGTTAGCTGCAATTAGCAGCTAACCCCCGGCAGCTATGTAGCGGGATCGCAGCTACAAAGTCGCTTACCGGCATTAGGATGTACTCATACATCCAATGTCGGCAAGGGGTTGAAAAAAAAACTAATGGCGCTAAAGTTTAAAGTGTATCTAACAAAGTACACTAGGGAAGAATTTTTTATTGGCTTTGTGGAAATAAAAGTCACAAATGTTGGCAAACACTTCATGAAAAAATGTGTTCTGTAGAATCTGTTTTAGTCTTTGTTAGCGTCTACTACGGATGATGGTATTGACATATAGGGCAACATGTATGAAATTTGGCTTTTAAACGCCAAATTTCATACGCATAATATTAGTCTAGAATGTGACTGATTTATGATCCCACTCTATAGCAGGTCATAAATCAGGTGCCCTCTAGCGCTTGTACGACATTTCTAACTCAAGTATACCACTTTGAAAGTGGTATACCTGTTCCAGCAGAAATGCCGTAGCAAAGCTATTAATCTATAGCTTTTCTACGGTTCTAGTGCGCCCCGCCTCACGCAGGCACTATGTAATGTGCCTGATAATGACGTGTGGGACATTTAAAAATGTATCGAACGGGGCTGTGTCTGATATCGGGCTGAAAAGACACCAGATATCTGGTGCAGCCCCATTCATACATGCCGCCCATAATGTTGGATATGGTGTGTCAAGCTACTATACTGATTGTTGGGCTGTAAAGATTGGCAGGAGACTTAAGGCTAATGTGGTTCTGGTGGATCCGGTGCCAGGAGATCTAGTGTAGGCTTGTGAAACTGTTTATGAGTGAGAGTTAGCCTGCATTGGATAAACAGTAATTAATTTCAACTTGTGATGCCTGGCCATCATAGAGCAGAGAGGAACTAGTGAAGTGATCACTTTTATCATCTGGTGGCTAGAAAGTGGAGGTTATGGCTTGCAGTGTGCTGTGTGAGCCAGACCAATGAATCAGTCTATGCTGAGTCCATTGTCAATCTATAAATAGCTAGCTCTGGCACATCTGCTGGGCCTGTGGGAAAAAGTCAGAATAGTATGGGTAGAATGTAGGGAGCAAGCAGAGGTCAATTCGAAGAACTGAGAGATTATCTCTAGTCCTGGTGGACCAGTTATTATTTATGATTATTTAAAAGCAACATTAATTCCAGAGAGGTATATGTCCACAAAGGTATTTAAATACAGGGCAAAACAACAACAAGCAAAATAGTTGTCATTAAATGAGCAACAAACTGGTATGGAGGGAGAGATAGACAAGACAAGAGTAGAGAAGAGTAGAGAAGAAGGTCCTGTGTAAATCAAAGACCGTGTGAAGGTGAAATATGAATGCTGATATGTGTGGGGGAGGATAGCTTATGGAGAGCCTTGTATGTCATGGTTAATATTCGTATAAATAATAAATCCAAGCTTCCACTAAACCAGCTTAAGCTTTAGCTTCAATCGCACCTGACTTGTTTTTGGTCGTTCTCCGTATCTTGGATTCTCCACTGGCTAGGCGGCTCCAAACTAAATGAATAACAGGTGCTCCCGCATCACCTTACAAACCGGTAGGTCATGCAGATATACCCTTAATCCAGTGTGGATTAAAAACGAGCAATTTTATTAGACCAAAAATGGATAAAAGTAATACAGCACTACGAGCATAGCATTGACAAATTCTGTAACAGGCTAATACGTTTCAAGCTACGCTAGCTCTGTAAACTCACTGCTGAACTCGTTACCGTTTTGTAAGGTGATGCGGGAGCACCTGTTGTTCATGTCATGGTTATTAGTTTGAACTGAACTTGCTGGGCAATGGGCAGCCAGTGAAGGGATTGGCACATGTTTGAGACAAAGGAGTAACAAGATGACAGGTACATAAACCAGGTAGAAGAAGTGACCATGGTTTGGAAGGGAGTGATAGATGGGAGGCCAGAGAAGGATGCTGAAGTAGTTTAGGCAGGAGATGATTAGTATATGAACTAGCATTTTTACAACATTAAAGTGAAGAAAAGATTGTTAAAAAGATTGTTAGTGACAATCGGCTGCCCTGTAGGTTTGTGAAGTGGCCTGGACCTGTTATTGTAGATGAGGTTGCGTGGGTAATAAACTCAGTTGTGATAGTCATGTAAGTAGTGGACTGAGCCTAGTAGAATGCAAAAATGGAAGTAAAGTGAGGTCCCTGTAATAGTGGTCCAGATATCTCTTAGTTGTTCTGATAGGAGAGCCTATGTGGGGCCTAGTGATGCCACTAGTGAATCAGTCTATCGGGCAATAATTTGCTAAAATATTGTGTAAAGCCAGTGCTGTTAGCTTCAAGGTATGATAGAAGGAAGCACTCACCAAATAGAAGGTGGGAACTGACAAGTAGGTGTCGCACTGTGTGAAGTAACATAGGCCAGGGGAGGGCCCGTGGAGTAAAGAAGGACCTGAGATAGAAAGGGATTTTGCTGTTAAATTTTGTTCAATTTATGTTTAGTAGCATTAAGCAAAACACTTTTGGCAAAGCACAATGTGGACTGAACTGATGCCAGCAAGGAGGTGGCAGTAAAGGAAGGACTCTTGAGATCAGGGATACAGTAACCCTTTCCCTGTCTGTGTACAAAGTATGTTGAGTGTGTGATGTTATATAGTTAGTTACATAGTAACATTCTAACCATCATTCATGTATGACCTTTTAAAGTGAACTATAACTGTTCCATTTGTGACTCTGTAGGGATAAGTGAAGATGTGTTCAAATGTATAGCATGCAATCCATTCCTCAAAGAGGAAATCCACTGGAATACACATGCTGTTTGATCACCTAATGTCGCTTACTTCGATCTAAAGAGACTCCATACTTTTATGCTTAAATCTAAAATTTAAAATTATAATTGTCATTTTTAAAGTTTTTAAAAGGTCTGTGAAGCACTTATGCTGTGTGTATTAAGAAATATACAATAATATATAGGATATTGAAAACAGATTATCAGGTTTATTCTGTTTATCAAAGTTTAAGCATGAAAAAGGATTAATCAAAAAGCAAACTAAATTGATTGCTGTGTCATTAGAAAATTTATCGAAATATTCAATTGAACAAAATAAGCAATATTAAAATATGAATAAAATCTATATTATTCAGCTAAGTGTGACCCCTTTGGAAAAAGCAAACTTCTTTCTTTGCTGTTTTCACACAGCGTTTGACTCCCTGTATTGTTTCACAGTTTTCCTTTCGATGCATTCTTTACTTAATTAGGTTTGGTATGATTCATGAAATACACTGGATTTAGACAGGGCTATAAATTATTCTATGACATTTTACAAAGTGCAAAATCTACAAGGTCAATGAGCTACATTTCATTTTTCTGACTTGAAAATAATTTCTGTATAACAGTTGTAATATTATATGCAGTTTGAAAATAAATAACAGCAACAAAAACATAGTTTAGACACAAGAACATATAGAAAAATATGAAAATTTTTACTGTTTTTAAATAAAGAACACTATTAACAAAATTGTGATATCATTTTATGCTCAATGCCAAATTCACATAAGGCCCTTTCCCCAACAGTAATGTGAGTTATAGCTCAATTTCGCTCTCGGCTCTTACTAAGGCTACAAAGTGAGCACAGCACATACCCAAACAATCCATACACCCAGGAAACCAATGATACCATTAATTTCATATTGGGGAAAAGTCTCAACATCAACTACACACAGTATACTGTTATCGATGTAAAGCAGCGGTTCAGCCCTGTATAGAAACCTGTTTCTGTACATCTAAATAAAGAATAAATCTGAATCAATATGATATCAGACATAATTTTTCCTTGCAACACATGAATTTGGAAACCTTCACAACGATACTCATTAGGATACAGTGGACTCTAACTTACAGAGTTACAATAGAAATAATTGGCAAATGCAGTTATATTAAAATTAATATTAGAAAATAAAACCTAGTCCAATATTTACAGTTTGATTACCCCTCAGATTTTTGTAAATATTGTATTATATCTTTCCATGGGACAACACTGAAAATACGACACTTTAATACAATGTAAAACTTGCATAACAGTGTAAATTTGGTATGCCCTAAAATAACTGAACACACAGCCATCAATGTCTAAACTGTTGGGGACATAAGTGAGTACACCCCCAAGTGAAAATGGACGAATTGTGTCCAAAGTGTCAATATTTTGTGTGGACACCACTATTTTCCAGCACTAACTTAACTCTCTGAGGCATGGAGTTCACTAGAGCTTCACAAGTTGTCACTGGAATCCTCTTCTACTCCTCCTTGACGACATCACAGAGCTGATGGTCGTTAGAGATCTTGTGCTTCTTGACCTTTTGTGATGGACTTGGAGGTATGTTTGGGGTCATTATCATATTGGAATACTGCCCTGCAGACCAGTTTCTGAAAGGAGGGTATCAGGCTCTGCTTCAGTATGTCACAGTGCATGTCGGCATTCATGGTTCCCTCAATGAACTGTAGCTCCTCACAGCTGGCAGCACTCATGAAGCCCCAAACCATGACACTCCCGCCACCAAGCTTGACTGTAGGATCATCTGAACCAAATAAGTTTATCTTGGTCTTATCAGATCATAGGAAATGGTTGTAGTAACCCATGTCTTTAGTTTGCTTGTCCTCAGCAAACTGTTTGCAGGCTTTCTGGGACAACAGTCATGGAGACCAATTTGATGCATGGTGCAATGTATGGTCTTAACATCTACAGCAATTCTGGCAGTACTCATACATTTATTGTGAAAAAAAAATCTCCTGATACTGTATGTTGGCAATCTTTTTAAAGCCTAGGCCATCTTTATATAGATCAAAAATTCTTTATTTCAGATACTCAGAGAGTTCTTTGCCATGTGGTGTCAGGTTGAACTTTCAGTGACCAGTATTAGAGCATGTGAGAACAATAACACCAAATTTAGCGATCCTGCTCCACATCCAAACCTAAGACCTTGTAGCACTAATGAGTCACATGACACTATGGAGGGAAAATGGCACAATTTATCCATTTTCACTTAGGAGTGTACTCACTTTTGTTACCAGCAGTTTCAACATTGATGGCTGTGTGTTGAATTATTTTTAGGGCACACCAAATTTACACTATTATACAAGCTGTACACTACTTTACATTGTATCAAAGTGTTACATCTTTAGTCTTGTCCCATGAAAAGATATAATACAATATTTACAAAAATTTGAAGGGTGTACACACTTTTGTGAGATACTGTAGCTCAGTTGGAAAAGTCTTTTGGTCTTAGGGACAAGAGAAGAAAATCTCTATCTTATGGCACCAACTGGTGTCATTGTGTCAAGTGTGAAGGAACCATTATTTTTTGGACTCCAGAACTCGACAGCCAACGGGATGGGCAGTTTACTATTTTTGAATAGTATCACCTACCCTTTCAATAGGCAGTTATAAAATATTATTGAAAATAATTCCAACTTCATACATATAGAAGAAGTTATAATGACAACCAGGGGCATAACTAGAGAAGCCTGGGCCCCAAAGCAAACTTTTGGGTGGGGCCTCCTACACCCCAACCCTCGCCCACCTCACTGACCACGAACATTTACCAGAATACGCAGTTAGATAATGTAGATAATACAAGGGGCAAATACCTCACCATACTTCTCACTATCATACTGCTACCAAACAAATCCACTATACCAAAACCAACATTACCAAAACAACACTACTACATTTGGACCTGATTATACCTCCAGAACACAACCACAAATTACCACCACATAGTGACTAAATAATACCCCTGCTCTACTATGATCAGTATACAAAGACCAATATTACCACCATATAGTGACCATATAGTGGAAATATCTAGTGTACACAGGCTCTGGCAGACTGTATATAACCAGCATATATGACCATATAGGGGTTTAGACACCGGGTGTACACAGACTCTTGCAGAAAATATGTCATTAAAGTGTAGTTACTCTTGTGACTACAGGTAATGTTTCTCTGACGAGTCTTTTTGACTTCCCCTTTTGTTCTGCATTCGGTCCAACCACCATGATGATGTCTCCTGGCCAACTTGTCCCTGGAGATTTAGACACAAATATCTTAGAATCCTCACTTTCCAGCACCTCCCTCCTGCCCCCCTGGTTTAATGGGTTCCATTTGGCAGGCAGGGTTTTTAGATAGGCTATATGGGGCCCCAGATAGGCCAGGTTTAGGTAGGCAATAGGGTCCTCATATAGGATGGTGGGGTTTAGGTAGCTATAGGGCCCCATATAGACAGGCAGAGTATAGGTAGCTATAGGGCCCATTTAGATAGGCAGGCAGGGTATAGGGGCCACATAGGTAGGAAGGCAGAGTTTAGGTAGCTATAGGGGCCATATATGTAGGTAGGCAGGGCTTAAGGTAGGCTATAGGTGCTCCATACAGGCAGGCAGGGCATTGGGTAGGCTATAGTGGCTATATATAGGCAGGCAGGGCTTTGGGGAGGCTATATATAGGCAGGCAGGGCTTTGGGGGCTATAGGGGCCAATATATAGGCAGACAGGGCTATAGGGGCTATATATAGATAGGCAGGGCTTTGGGGGGGCTAAAGGAGCCAATATATAGTCAGACAGGGATATAGTGGCTAGATATAGGCAGACAGGGATATAGGGATCAATATATAGGCAGGCAGGGCTATTGGGGCTATATATAGGTAGGTAGGGCTTTGGGGGGCTAGGGGGGCCAATATATAGGCATGCTAGGCTATAGGGGCTAGATATAGGCAGGCAGGGTTATGGGGGCCAATATATAGGCAGGCATGGCTATAGGGGCTATATATAGGCAGGCAGGGCTATAAGGGCCAATATATAGGCAGGCAGGACTATAGGGACCAATATATAGGCAGGCAGGGGGCTTTATTAATATTAAAAAAATAATAAATCACTTACTCACTAGTCTCCCGCTCCCTCAATGTGACCGCGCAGCCGGCCAGTCTGTGCTCGGCGTGGGCCGCACGGTGATGTGACGTCATCGCGCAGCCCACGTCAGCACTGTGGGCCAGCGCAGGCTGATTAGCAGAGCAGAGCCGCTTTGCTCTGCTAATATTGCCCACTCCTGCCTTTGAGCGCTCGGGCCAGAGGGTCCAGGTGTTCAGAGGTAGTAAGCACCGGGCCTCGCAGCTCCGCCTCCGCCGGCAGTGAACTAGTATGTTCACTGCCGGCGGCCGCAGGAGCCGAATTACTGGGGTAGCAGACGTATTAGCTGCTGCCGGGCCCCCTATTAGCACGGGCCCCGGGCCAGCTGCTACGTCTGCTACCCCGGTAGTTGCGCCCCGATGACAACAGTTCTTTCAGAAATATTACCAGAAAGGTACTTAATATAATCAATTTGTACCTAACCAAAAGGCAGGACACTATAGATGAAACATTCATAGCAAGGCTGTAGTGGCTGCACAGAGTAGATCATAAGAAGAAAAGCTTAAAGGGGTTTTCTCACCACAATTAGCTTTTACTTGAAAGGAAAGGTAAATGAAAACTATTACCAAATAAATTGCTGTTTTGATTTTGCTCTGTTTAAATAAAGATTTTATCTACTGCTAGTATACACAAGTTTCTCTTGGTTAACAACCATCTCTCTCTGCTCTTTCTCTTCTCTGATTGCTTCAAGCTGCTGTTCGACCATGGCCATCATCATAACAATACTGTTGGTAAAGCTGTATGGTACCCAGACCAAATGTAAAACAAGGGTTCTGCTGCTGCTGCTGCTGCTGGTATCTACTGTCCCTGTGTCTCACAGGTATGGTAAACAGAACAGGCCTATGGCCTGTCCTTTCTACCAAACAAGTCATCTCAATTACATGCATGTCATCACAATGCCTATACAGTTGAGAACGATGCCGAAGCAGGTAGCCATTAATTACAGAGATGTTGGGTCATGCATCACAATGCAGGTGGTGTGATGACATCACTGCATCACACTATCTGCCTATTAGGCTTGTACTCTGCAGGCTGCGTTAGGCCAACAACATACTAAACTTTCAGAGATGCTATTTGTGTCAGAGAGGCCAGCGGGGAAACGGGGAAAGGTAATTTATTTTTTGTTAGTATTCATATTCATACCTAGGGTCATAACAAGAGAAGGCTGAGCTCCAAACTTTTAAATTGGATCACCACCCCTCTCCCCAAACCAGGAGCATTTGCTAGTATACTTTAAAAATAATCATACAATTACTAAATAATATAAGGAAAAAACCTACCATTATTTTCTCTTCTCTCCCCAACAAATCCCAAAACCCAAAGGCCCCCAAAATTCCCATTTATGTACTAATAAGGATCAAAAAATATTGGCAGACCATGACTTCATATTACCTCCACATAGTGACTAAATAATACCACTATAATATTGTTAAAAAAGATCAGTATTTAAAGACCATTATTACAACCATACTGTAGCCGTATCATGGTAGATACCACTTGTACACAGATGTTTTCAGTGATTGCAGTGAAGTTTAGTGTTGAGCGATTATTATCGACAAAGTTGAAATCGGCCCCTTTTTTATGGTGAGGATTTTTTGATCATGCGATTTTTTAGGTTAAAATCTGTATCATCTATTAAGATCGCGCCTTTTTGGGCCCGTTTCCTGTAATTTTGGCGGCCAGCAAATCAGATTAAGAATGAAGAGGGTGAAAAGTGTTGGGACGCGTCATGACTGGGGATGTTATGGTTGCGTTTGGCTGGAAAAAAACCCAAATGACCTCGTTTTACATAGAACAGCTTTTCCCTTTTTAGCCCGTGTCTCTCAGGTCTGGGAAAAAGGGGACGTGCGTTGTTGTGTTCAAACAGCCGGGAAAATTATTATATTTCTTACAGAAAAACCTCTCTATAGCTGTGACCCTTACAATTATTTTTAGATTAGAGTTTGGAGTTTTATATAGTTGGTAGAAAAATTTTAAAGGAGCATTACCGCTGTAAAGTCCGGGGGGGGGAGCGGAGGGGGGCCCCGCGGGCGAACACAGACAAGCTCTATAAAGAATACTGGATAAAGTTCACCAAATTAGTGTAAAATTGCAATCTTTATTATAACAGTTTTTATTGAAATTTTTCCGGGAAATTTTGGGAAGCCGAATTAAGGATCACTCTTTTCTAGTAACTGCAGGTTCTTTGTTAGGTGAAAAAATCCACTTTTTTATCAGTATACTTTTCAGATAGGTGTTCATTTTAATTTTGCCCTTTCCCCACTTTTGTTGATTATCCACCTGTACTTAAATTGAACCAGAAAGTCAGCACGGGTTTGTAGGTCCCAAAAAATCCCTTTATATCCAAATAAATTTCGATACGTGTTTTTTGATTTTTGGGCGCACTAAGCTTTGTTCATTGGGCCCTTGCATTAAATGTAAATACTGCAATTTTTTAGTCCCCCACAGTGAATTGATGGTGCAAAAAAACCTTTTATTATCCCGATACATTTCAGATAAAGGGGGTTTTTTTTCACTTTGGCGCAGCAAGCTTTTGTTGGATTGTTTTCAAATTTTTGCATTGAATTTTTTGGAATACAGCAATTTTGTAGTCCCCACAGGTAAAGGATAGGTGCCAAAAATCCCTTTTATTATCCGAATACTTTAAAGATACGTTTTTTTTTGCCTTTTTTGCCAGTCCAGATTTTTTGATAGACCCACCTTGCAGTTAAATTTAAATCCAGAAATTGGTAGTTACCACAGGTGAATTGATAGGTGCAAAAATACCTTTTATTATCCGAATACATTACAGATAGTTTTTTTGACTTTGGCGAGGCCACTTTTTTGATAGATCTATTTTGCAGTTAAATTTGAATACAGCAATTTTGTAATCACCACAGGTGAATTGATAGGTGCCAAAATTACCTTTTATTACCCGAATACATTCCCTATACTTGTTTTTGCACTTTTGCCCAGTCCAGATTTGTTGATAGAGCCACCTTGAGTTAAATTTAATCCAGCAATTGTGTAGTTCCCACAGGTGTTTGATAGGTGCCAAAAATACCTTTTATTATGAATACATTTCAGATACTGTTTTTTCATTTTTTGGCGAGGCCAGCTTTGTTGATGATCACTTTGCAGTTTTTTTGAATCAGCAATTTTTTTTTTGATTTGAGGGTTTTGAGAATAGCTGTGACTTGCCGTTTTTAAAAAGGATTTTAAAAAAAACCCTTTCCATACCTTCTAAAATTTGTATATTTTGAACTGGAGCGAAATTAGGTGGTAAGGAGCAAAGAGGGGGTAGGAATGGAGGTGAGGAAAGAGGAAGGTTGCAGGCCCGTGGCCGAAGCGGGTCGGGGCCCCTGTGAATTCCGTAACAAAAGCGTCCGCCAATCTGCCCTTCAGGGGTTTAATGAACTGCATAGCAGTTTACCCCCTCGTCCCCCCAGTCAGGGCCAAAAATGTCGTCTAGCATCAAAAGAACCCGTCCAACAAAAAGCACCCCAAAAATGTCAACTGTGTCCCCACCATGTGGAAAACCATTTTCTGAAGCCCTCTTTGATGAAAAATCTGGGGGTTGGGGTCAGAAGGCCCTGTTAAAAGATCAGAGGCCAAAAAGGGGAATTTTCTTGCTCTGAGCCAGTTTTGATGCCATCAGAGGGGGAAAAGGGAAACCCCTCAATCGGGAAAAATCCTGGGCGGTCGGCAACGCCTTTCAGTCCCCCTTTCTTGTAGCCCCAGCTCTGGATGCAAAAGAAAAGTCACCGTGTTGATATGATGATGACGACATTGCGGGCCAACGTGGTTTTTCAGCGAATTTGCTTGGAGCGCTTCATCACTGGACGAGGAGGAAGGTGGGTGTGTCAGTAAAGGGGTTTGCTCAAAAAGGGAGGGGGGCCCGGGGTCGCTGATATGATTCCCCCCAGCCCGGTAGCGCAAACCCCCCCCCCTCGCTTATCGCCGCAAAAAGGTCCAGGACTCTCAAGCCTGGGGCCCTTTTTTGACCAAGGGGCCCCTATTCACCCAGCGATGTATATGCCGCCCCTTTTCCCGTAAAGCAAAGTAGAGGCAAGAACCTTAGGTGGTTCCAAAACCCCCAAAATGTCTGTCACATGCAGGAATGCTGGTGAAAAGGAGGAAAAAAATTGGCCAAAAAAGGCCGACCGACGGGGCCCCCAACCACTGTCAACCTTGTCTCCCCCTCTCCCCTCCGACCACAAGCGTTCCTCAGCTCCCCCGTTTTCGAGTATGTAGGGATCAGCCCCGCTTCAGCTCCCCCCGTCGCCCCGAGTAACACCACACCAAGGACCCATCTACCCCTTCTCCTTCCCCCAGTTTGACGACCCGCACCCCGTACAGCGGCCGTCTAGCACCCCGCCCCTTTTTCTTCCAGGTTTTGGGGCAGAAGAAACACTTTAACCCAAACCCCTCCCAAAGCCAAAGCCTGAATGTCGGCATTGCCGGCTTTTGGCCTTGGGAAAAGTTTCCTTTCCGTCTGGGGACACAGAGGGTTCCCCAAATCTGGCCCTTGCCTGCCCCCAATACCAGATTTTCCGAGCAGGCATTTTTTTTGCCCGAAAAACCGTCCCTGCCCTGGCCCGCCCGGTTTTTCATCTAAAATTTCAAGCGCGTTGTTTGCATCTGTGGCCGGAAAAGCCATCTGACCACGACAATGGACTTTAAAACCAGCCAAGGCCCCTATCTCTGTGACAGCTCACTGGGTGAGCTGGGTGGATGTCCCTTTTGGGGGGGACGGTGGCTCTCAGGCTCGGGGCCCCCGCTCTTCAAAAAAGCAGGGATGGGTTTCAGGGTTCTTTCCCCCAGGTCCCCTGGTGGAAACCGTGCCCCGAGAACCAGGGCCCGGTTTAAATTAACTGTCTTGGAGACGTCCAACACGGTCAGGGGCTGTGGAGGTTCCGCAAAAAAGACCGAGCGCTGGTGGGTGCAAGAAATTGTGCCCGGCAAGGTGGTGTGCGATAAGGGGAAAATCTGTGGGGCCCCCTTAAGTTTGGGAGGCTGGAGCACATCCCCGTGGCACATGCTGAACTTTTTCGTCGAAATTTTAAAAAGGGTACCGGGGCTGGACTGCCTGCTGAGGAAGGTCGAAGTCTAAGTTGGCATTCCGCCGTTCGCACCCGCTCCGTCCCCCCTGGGGCAACCCCCCGCCTGGAATTCCCCCTAACCCCCTCCCCCATGCTCCCCGCGATTTTGGGACAGGCAATGCCATTACGAAAGTGACACTGGCCCGACAAGCAGCGGTGCGGACCTCGGGGTGTTGAGCCATGAGAGTGGAGGCAGGTGAAAAAAGGGTCTGCACCCCTCCTTGCCCGTTTTGAAGAAGCCACCAAAAAGGTCAGTGCGGAAAATGCCTTGTAGCATGAGCATTGTGGGGATCTTAGTTCTGGAACGAATTGGACACTCTGAAACAAAAAGGTCCCCCCAGCGATGGAGGAGGAGACGACACAGATGCGGAACGGGCCTTTTGTCCGTCAAATCCACAAAGGGCCCCACAGTTTCACAATTTCATCGGGGCTTATTAGGCAGTGGTTCGGGGTCCAGAGCTATGCAAGGTGGGCCTCAGCTTCAGGGTGCATATCTCGGCAAGTCAGGGTGTGTTGAAGGTATGCTGAGGCGGGGGAGGAGGAGGTATTCTAGCACCCCAGTTACCCACGTCCCGCCCTTGGAAAGAGGGTTTGGCGGAATTTGAGGGGGAGGAGGAAGATGGGAAGATAGTTTGTAGTGCCCTCGACCAGGGTTGGGAAATAAAACTCCTCTCTCAATGAGTGCTTGGATGCTCCATTTCTCCAACATGTCCCCGATTAAGGGCCCTCAAAATGAAAAAAGTTACTGGCTGGCCACCCCCCTGGATCCCAGGTACAAAACCAAATACACTTTCCTTCCACCCCCCAAAAAGAGGTAAAATGCAGGAAATGGGAAACCTGGGTGATTGATCAACTGGAGACATTGTTGGTCTGTTCACGTTCCCCAAAGTCCGGTGGAAAAAACATCAGCAACGGACAGCAGTAGAGTGCCAAGTAGGGTAGCGGCAGCAGAGGAAGGTGGCGAAGCCTAAAGGGTGACTCTGGGAATCTTTGTTTCCACTTACCAACGCATGCAATGCGGGCACACTCCAAAAACAGAGATCAGTTAAGATCATGGTGCACGATATTCGTTTTCAACACCGATGTTTTTGATGTGTTCCGGGCCCCAAAAAAATTCTGGGGGATCCAAAATGGACAAATGGCCCCCGGCCCGGGCTCGCCACGGCCCCTAGAGGGTGTTGTCCTGCCAGCAGCCAGGGCATATCCCTTTACCGGAACCCTTTAGCACAGCTGGGGGAGTATTTCAGAAAAAAAGCCCTCCGGCCCTTTCCCCCCCGATAAAGTGGGGTCGTTTTTTTCTTTCATCCAAAATGAATCAAGCAAAGGATCTTGATTTATGTTGTGGGCCCCCAATTGCCCCGGGGCCCCCCAATTTGTTTGCCGGTCTAATTCACACTCCCTTTTAAAAAGAAATGGTTTCCCCTTGAAAAATGTTTTTTTTAAAATAATCATTTCTTACTGAAAATTTTTTTTCTCTTTTCCCAACGGGTTTAAATTTTGCTTGGTTTTGTTGAGGAACCCGAAAAAAACAGCAAAGGTTTATGGGGCCCAAAACGGGATTTCCCTTTTTCTCACTTTATCTTTAGAAGTTTTCGCATTGTCAATGGTTTTTTAGGTCATGTTTTCTGTGAGATAAAGCTATTATTTAGGGGCCCTTTGGGAAAAGAAAATGTGGTTTAAAGTGGGGATTTCTCCCTCACAAAAATTTTTAAAAGTGGGTGAGAAGTAAAATTTATAATTTTTTTTTGGGGGATGTGTTGAGGGCGATACCCGCAATAAAACATGGTCCTTTGGGGAAAAGGAAAAAGTGGCTTCTAAGGGGGCCCTTTTTTCCCTCACAAATTTTTAAAAGTGGTGAGAAGTCATTTTTTTTTAAAAATTTTTTGGGGAAATTTCTGCTTTGAAATGCGCCCCTACTAAAGGGGCCTATTTTTAAAAAAAATGTTGTTTCTAACCCGACTTTTGTTCTTCCCCAAAATTTTCCCCAAAATGGCTCAAAGGGTCCCCCGTCCTTTTAATTTTTTTTGGGGGGGAAATTTTTCTTTTGAAAAACAGCTAAAATACAGGGCCCCATTTTAACAAAAAAATTGTTTTTTTAACGCAAATTTTTATTTCCAAAAAAATTTTCTAAAATGGCCTAAGGGTTATGCTTTGAATTTTTTGGGGGGATTTTGCTTGAAATTGGGAGCTATAATACAGGTTTCCCCAAATTTAAAAAAAAATAAATTTTTTGTTTTTTAACTGGCCATTTGTTCTCCCCAAAAAATTGGCCCCCAAAGTGGAATCCAAGGGTGTTGGGCTTTTTCAGGGGTACAAAAGGGTTTGGTAGGCCACTGTTAATGGGGAAAAACATATTTCAAAGGGTTGTTTTTCTAAAGATCCCTTTTTAAATTTGGTATCTTTTCCCCCGTATGGGCCAAACCCCCTTTAATACAATTTAAAAAAAAAAGAAACCCAAAAGACATAGGGGAAATTTCCCTCCTTTTTTTAAAAAATGTGTTTTTTTTTGAAATTTTTTACTAAAAAAAACTTTTATGTACAAAAGGCCCGGTAAAAAAAAAATTTCCCTGAAATTTTACAAGGGGGAAAAGGGACAGGAAAAACTTCCCGAAAAGTTGGTTATTCCCCGGGGGACATGGATTTTGGAGCACGACAGAGAACAAAGTTTCAGGTTTAAATTTTTTTTTCCCTCCAGACGGTGAAAAATAAGAAAAAAGAATGCCAAGCAAAAGGGGGACCCTGGGTGGGAAAAGGGGCCGTTAAACCACCCGTATTTTTCCAAAAGGAAAACTCATTGGTTTCCAAAAAACTCATACGGAAGGGGGCAAAGGGGGCTACCCAGGCCCGGGACAGTATATGTCAGTGAAACTTTAAAAATTTTGTGTTTGAAAGACTTTTTTTTCCCCGGTACCTTTTTGAAATCTGTGGGGGAGACAGGTTTAATTTGGTTTTTTTCTGCCGGGTACAGGGGCAGATTTTAGTTTTAAAGTTCCCGTTCAAAATTTAAGGGTGGTTTTAAAGACTCCCTTTTTCCCCACACTTTTTTTTTTTGGGGGTCAGACGGTTTAATGGAATTTTCCGGGAAAACAGGAAACGAAATAGTTTAAAGTCAGTTTTAAAAAAAAAATGTTGGTTGAAAGGGCTCCTTTTTAGGCACTTTTTAAAGTGGGGGTCATGGGTTTGGGGGCTCATTTGTGGCCCAAAAGGAAAAAGGTATAGTAAAGTCCAGTGGGAAAATAAAAATGGTGGTTAAAAACCCCTTTTTCCCCCCGAACACTTTTTTTTAAAAGTGGGGGTCATGCGGTTTGGGGTCCCTGGGTGTGGCCCGGCAGGTATTGCAATGTCCCGTGAAACTAAAATGGGGGGTTTTAAAAATCCTTTTTCTTGGGACTTTTGAAATGTGGAGGTAGCCGGTTTGGGGCTTCCCCTGCCCTGGCCCCCGGGCAGGGAAGGGCAAAGTCCTTTTAAATAAAATTTTGGGGGGGGAAAAGACTCCCCTTTTACCAAGGGAACTATTTGAAATCTGGGGGTCATGCAGGTTTGGGGCTCATGCGTGGGTCCAAGGGGAATGTTTAGTCAATGTCCCGGTTTAAACTAAAATGGTGGTTTAAAAAACTCCTTTTTCCCGGCTTTTTAAATCCGGGGGGTCTGCAGGTTTTTTGGGGGTCGCACCTGGGTTTTCCCGGACAGGGATATTCTATGGTTTTGGGTTTAAAAAAAAAAGGATGGTTTAAAAATTTTTTCTGCCTTCTGGCAACCCTTTTTTTTTGTGGGTTTATGCCAAGGGGTTTTGGGGTCATTTCTTTTGGGACAAGAAGGGCTTGAAAAAGGGGGGGGTTTTGTTTTTTTTCTGTGGCTTTTTAGCCTCAAGGGGGTGTTGCCTAAAAATTGGGGTAGGGAAGTATTTTCCAAATTTTGGGCTGTGGTGGAGTTAATTCCGCCCTTTTCCCGCCTTTTTTGGGTGTAAGATTTTAAGGTGTTGGGTTTTCCCCATAGACTTTAAGGGCCCCTCGGGTCATAATCGAATGCTCACTATCGGAAAAAAATTTGGTCGATGATGGTGACTATCGACCAAACGACCCATGCCCAAAAACCAACGCCAATCTCCCCGAACAATAGGGGAAAGATTTTAAAAAAGGGAACCCACAGAAGAAAATCTTTCTTGATTTCCTTTTTTTTCTCCATCCCCTTTCCAGACCCCCCATCCCCCAAATTTCCCAAACCCTGAATCATCCCTTTTTGGGGTTTGCCCCAAAATAAATTTAAGAATCCTCACTTTTCCAAAAACCCCTTTTCACCTGGGTTTTCCCAAAAATTTTGTACAAATTGACCCTGGGATGATAGGTTTATTTGGGAAAGGGGGCTTAAAGGTTTGAAGGTGGGGAATAAATCTTGGGTTGACAATAGCAGCATTTTAAAAAAATGGTTAGGGGGGGAAAAAAGGGCCAAAGAAAAGGGGGGGCAAGTATTGCTTACAGTTTTTGGGAGGGAAAAAGAGAAACCCAAACCCCCTGTTGATTGTGTTTCAAACTATTGTTATATTTCCCCAAAATCCCTATGGTGATGTTTTGGGGAAATGCTGTCTGCCCTTTTTGTTGTGTTTCTCTACAGATTTCCCTGTCAAAATCTTGGATGATGTTGGGGCCCGCATTGGATCCCTTTCTTTTCAAAATGATCAATTTAGGGATGGGTTTTTGATTTTTTTGTTGTTGTTTTTTTTTTCCCTTTTATTCCAAATGTTTTGGAATGGGCAGTTGTGGTTGGAATTTTTTAAAAATTTGGGAAAAGGGGCCAATTTTCCTTTGGGCCTTAACCTCCCAAAAGTATTAGCCTGGGAACTAACCCGTTTTACTTTGGTTTTTTTTTAAAAATGTCGGGGGCCCCCCCCAAAAAAAATTTTTTCCCTTTTTGGTTTGTTATTTTTT